>JBAMJV010014588.1:0-43213 GCA_037951105.1 Echinarachnius parma
TAGAGCCTTAAATACACATTAGGGCAAAAATAAAACCAGCCCCGCGTTCTCCCTGTGTGTCAGTAAAAGCAGAATGGTTATGGGTTTAATGGCTACTTAGCAACAAGTGTATCGGATGATTTCCAAATTGATTTCTTTAATCACAAAGCCATTATTTCATCAACCTTTTATTTTCATTGTGAGCTATAAAGAGCAAGACAAACTCTTTCGAGACCAATTTAGAGTGTGATTACATTTAATGGCATTTTCCTAGAAAATGTCTCTCTCACAATGTTTGCTTTGGCGGGTGAGGAGACTGAATGTGACATGATAAAAATATAATAACAGAGTAAGAAATTTGAGAGAAATGTCTTTATAATTATGGCTGCTTAGTAGGTTTTAATTTGTTAATATGGACAAAGTATCAAAGTTAATTTGCAATTACTATTCTCACGTTTCAATTTAGAGTGGAAACTTAATATCAACACAGAAGAAATGTGCAGAAAATTCATAGAATAAAATACTAAAATTTGAAAACAAAGAGTCTCAAAGACATTTATTTCCTAAAGTAAGCCTTGCTCTTTTTTTGAATTTATTTTCAACATAAAAAAAACGACAATAACAAAGAGGAAACAAGTCACAAAATAAAAATGACTTCCTAGTGGCCTAGTCCCACTGCAACATTTCTCCTTCCTTTTCCCACAAAAAGTAAGTACCCTAGCATTTTTTTCATATATCTCAAAAAGTATTTCACCGATCTTAATCATTCAAACGGTAATGGATGCGCAATTTTCTTACGCACAATGTGAATGGTAAATGGTTGCCATAGCATTACGTTTTCATCATCAACAAATGATTTTTCTAAAATAAATTGAAAAAAAAGTTGCACTTTCAGTTTTATGTGGCATAGTGGGTACATTTTGTTTACGAGTAAGCTTTTAAAAACTGGTTCCACTGTGAACAATGCAGCAGTAGTACTGAATTACATAACATATTTGTGAATTAGGCCAACTGCAACATGTCCAATAAAGATGAAAACAGGACATGACTTCGGCCATTCTAATCCCCAACAATTTCATATTGAAAGGCATATTGTTTTAGAAAAATGCATGCTTGTGAAAAATGGTGTCACAAGAACAATGCAGCAGTAGTTCTGGATTACATAATAGATTTGTGTGTCGGGTCACCTTCAATGAAGATGCTCGTATACAAAATGTTCACACTAATGATACAAAATGGTTGAAATTAGCCTAAACATTGCATTTATTTTGTTACACAAATTACATACTTTTCAAACATTTTGAATTGAACAAATCAGCAAAGAAAATCGGACTTCCCCGGGGTAGCCCTATTTACTTTTCTCATGTTTGTGCTCAAATACAAAAATCTGGAATTCACAACAGTATCTTTAATTATAAACTTTAAACACGTACAGTGGAACGCCACTTGTTCATTCCCTTTTTTTTCAGAATAAAAATGAGAACTACAAATAAAATTCAATCGATGTTCTAGCAGATTAAATCATTATCATTCATTATATTTGTGTTCACTTTTACACGGCGGAATAACAGCTATATATATTTTATATTTTCATATTTCTAACAAGATAAGAAAAACGCCGATTTACTTTACATCTAGCCTTCATAAACAATAATAAAACAGTGGTTACCATGGGCGTCGATCACGAGGGAAGGGATGGGGTGTGGGGGATATACCCCCCCCCCCCCCCCCCCCATTTGAGGTGCGGGGGATGGCCTGTATTATTATCCCCCTCCCCCTAATATTTGGGGTTCAGAAATATAAAATAACATTAAAATGAAGGGAAATTGCCCCTCTCTCATTCATTATGTGAATGTTGATACAACACATCTTGATAGTGGTAAACTGCCCAAATCCAAAATCTTCCGGGGGCTGCGCCTCCTGGAACCCTCCATTCCTTTTACTCACCTAATCAGGATTTCCCGCTAGGCCCAATACAAAAGAGCTAACATTCAACATACTATTTGATATGTAACGGTTTTACGTATCTACATAATTATGAACAACATCTTTAGTACTTGATATTCAAACTCCTAAAGCTTCCGGGGGCTCCTACCCTGGACCCCCTATTGAGATTACAAATGTGAGGGCAGCATCCCTTGACTGATTTAGTTGAGGGTTCCAGCAGGGTGCTTGCAATGTGCACTTTATAATCTGAACATTTCTAAACAGTTATAACTCAGAAAATGCCCGTTGACTTTAAAGGGTACCGCCACCCAAGAATAATATTCTTATTAAAGAAAGGTAACATCTTTATATTCTTGTATCTTGTATTCCATTCCATCAACAAGTTCACAAAAATATGTTTCCAGAAAGAAAAAAAATATAATTGGAAACGCATCACCATTCTAAAGCATGCGTTCATGCGGTCTGAATTACGCAGACTGCTATGTGTGCGGTGAATTGCAACGTGTGCAGAGCGAACGAATCGCCCGGGAATCTATTGTTTACAAACGTGCGCGTGAATAGCATTGGCGCACTCGCAAATGGTTGGCCCGTATGGAACCAGGAAATAGCAGTGGTTCCGTAAGTGGTGGAAATTAATTGCTTTGTTTATGAATTACACAACCCTTTGCAAAATGTTGGGTATCTATTTGATATCACAAAACATATAATAATGTGTTGTTCTATGCCTGGTGGTCCCCTTTAATTTCGGTGTCATTTTGGTTAAAAACTGTTTTGTCCCCTACCCCTCCCCCCGTCATAAAATATTGGACACGCTACTATACTAGGTTGGTCGCCGATGATGGTCGAAATGACGTTTCATTCCCCCCCCCCCCCCCCCCCCCCCCCAATGGCGATAAGAAATCGACGCCTGTGGTGGTCACAACCATGATTCCAAATGACGTCATGTGCTGCATTACACAATGGCTTCATGATTTGTCAATTCTAGCCAACAAGAAAGCAACAACTTCCAGTACTGTATGTGCAGGTGCATGGAAGGCAACTTAATTTGCACGGTCACTGCGAAATTCTCAAAATGTAGCTTGATTTCCTCATTCTGATCATCGAATCTCAGGTTAGTCTGGGTTCATCTTTAAGCTTCTTCAATCTGATTAAAACAAAAAAGTAATAATAATTTATGACAAATGCACTTGCTCGTCTATCTGACATATCAGAGTGAGAACTTTTGAAGTTAACAAACAATGGAACGATCTAGGGGAAAATAAATACATTGCATTAATATTTCTAATGACACACTATTGTATACAGATACATGCGTTCAGCACCGTGCTAGCGTTGGGGCTTAGCATGCGGAGGCCACGAAAAACCCCCAGATCTGCTGGGGGAAACGTGGGTGCGTCCAAGGGTGCATAAACGAGGGCGCACTCCCTGGCTCCTTGCTAGGGGGGGGGGGGGGGGGAGGTCATTGAAGCATATACATGCACCTCAATGGGACAGTTGCGCATGCAGCAAAACGAAAACTCGACGTAAAAAATAGTGAATAGAGGCGGGGGGGGGGGGGGGGGGGTACCGGTGTGGATGCTTGAGCGAGAATGAGCTCATACACGCAGAGCGCGGGAAAACCGAATTACCAAAGGAATCGCTCATTACGTAATCACAATGTGCTCGCCGAAGCGGTGAGCGGGAGCCTATCGTTCAATAACGAAACGAAATAGCACTTAAATAATGCCGTCTTTATTTATTGGCCATTCAATATAATTTCAGACTCACGTTTTCTTATCGGAATAGTACTATTCGATTATTAACATAATGACAGTAATGTAGATTAACACATTTAACATTCGAGTATCCACTGTACGTTATGTCTATATCAGTGTCGTAGCATTCAATTATTGGGACGCATGCCCCCGCACGCTCCGCCCCCCCCCCCCCCCCCCGAATCTACTCGTAGCTATATGTACTCCACTGGTCTACATTGTAATAACTTAAAAACTTACGCTGTCGGTAACTAAACGAATAGCCCCCAGACGAGGATACCATATGCAACAACCATGGCAGCAAAAAGGACTAATGTCTTTCTTGTCATCTGTCAAATAAAACATGATATACAAACTGTACTAAAATAATTGTATCATAGATTTCATATAACGTTTCAAATAATCAAACATAAATACTGATATGAATTAAGACCTAAATACAGGGCCGGTTGCAGATTGCAAACAAATTGATGAATGGTTGATAGTCACGTGTATTGTTGTGATCTCATAATAATGTGTGAAGAATTCATGTTAAATGGATGTAACATGACCGAGTAAAGAGCGAAAATGCAAAGTGATATTCGCTAACTCATTGCACTGACGTTGTACGTACACGGGGTTATGATTATCAAGTGGATAGTTAACAATTCGAACACTTCAATCGTAAATTTTGAAAAACCGAAATCTATCCCTAATAATTGTTAATTGTTGATACGAATAGAGCAAAGTATGACAACCATTAGATTTTTGAGGATTTGGGCAATTTCACTGGATCCCTTTAAATTACGCCAGCATTATTGTATACACGTATGAATAAGTCATACAAATTGTGAATTTATATATATATGTACACGTGACGAGTGATTTTTTTAACGTTATTATGTAGGCCTACAGATGTATCGAATTGGGAAGTAAAACGATTAATATTATAGGCATTATTGAGTATCAGTCACTTGTGTTTTAACCCTTTTTTCTGTCCACATTTTGAACACACTCTGCCCTGTCTTATTTCTTTTAGGCGAGATCCCGGAATAATTAAGATACATGTATGGTGGGGGTATCAAACTTCGCGCAGTTAACTTTAAAAACATCACTTATTTCGACAAGAAATATACTGATTTGTCTAATGATTCTAACACCAGTTTATTCCGAATATTCTGTAGTATAATAAACATGTTTTGGTTTTAAGATTACTCAATTTAAATTACCTTTTTTCGGCCTGTTTTTGAAACCCTTCCATTTTTATTGACAAAAAAAAGGATCAAACTTCGCGCAGCAGTTTTCCCATTCATTTGTACGCGCATTTAAAAGGCCATTGTAGCTGTTTTCAGTGTCATTTTTGAGGCATTTTCATGCACGCACAAAACAAAGAGAGATCAAACTTCGCGCATTTGTATGCATACGTAATGGTGTGGACAGGGGGTGTCACTCTGCCAGAGTGCCGCGATTTTTGATCATCGAAAGGAATACCACTGCAGGTTGCATTATGGGATTACATAAACCAATCACAGAGCAGTTCATACGCGTTGTCACCAGATCGAGGTCAATAAAACAAGTTCATATGCATACGTCACCATAGATCCCATTGTTCTCAAGCGTGATACAATATAGGACAGTGCGCAGGAAAATAGGCGCGATAGTCTACGCGCACTTCATAGCATGATGATTGGTCAAGTCTTTCTAGGTCACTACGCGATGACGTCTAGTGGTATTCCTTTGGTGCTTCAAAAATCGCTTCACTCCGCCATCTTGCCCATGTACAAAGTCTATTGGACACGTGACTTGCGCGCGTTAAGTGAGCCTTCTAGCAAAGACTGTAGAATTACAAGACAGATCACTAGCGGCCGCGCAGCGATGTTCCTTCAAACAGAATGAAGATTCAAATCGAGCTTAAAAGAAAGTTGGGTACACCCAGGGGTTTGGGTACAGTACTGAATCTTGTTCATTTTAATTAATGAAAAAACATTTTAAAATTATTGTCGATGAGCTTTTTTTGAACAAATGTTCCCTTTGTTAGTATTAATTTAAACAAAAATAAGGATCAAAACGTACTTACTTAAACTCGGCAAATTCAGGCTAGTATGACGATTGAACATCAGCTTATCTCCAAGTTGGGTACACCTAGGGGACACATTGTTTTGCTTATTTAATTTTGTCTTTGTTTAGTTAAAAATATTCAAAAATTATTGTCGATCGCGTTTTTGCGTTTAGAATAGACCAGTTCGTAGATAGATATGGGACCCGGATATGGGTCGTTTGACCCCTTGACCATTGAATTCTACAATCATGGGTAGGATATAAAGCTTTTACTCTGTGCAGTCATGTTCAGAGTGGCAGATGGTTGTCATGGGATATCCTTTGTTACTTTCATGAGAACAATTGATCAACCTAAGCAACAAGGAATTTCCAATCGATGTACTGATCAAGAATAACAAGTAAAGAACCTTATCCAGTCCTTTCAATTCGATGAATGCCGCATTGGGTCGATTGACCTTTGTATTGCGCATGCGCAGATTGTAACTACGAACTGGCGTATTATAGCTGTGAGAAATATATTTTTTTAAATTTAAAGATCTTACCGTGTAGAGAAAAAATGGCAATGGCTACTCGCGTATTTTAATGTTAACGCGCGCTCAGTCCGCGCACTGTCTTTATTTAATTATTTATTATTGTACGCGCATCCAAGTGCGCAAAACAAATTTCACGCGCGATATGCAAATTTGGGGTCATCAAACTTTATCACGTGTTCTTGAAGTTATTTTTAGTCAGGCGAAGTAAACATTGTTATTGTGACGTCATAATGAAAAGCCTGCGTAGCAAAGTGCGTGATAATTTTTTACATCGCGCTCTGCCCATTCACTTTGTACAGGATAATTGTACAGTGGTCGGTCTTTCCATTAAGCGTCTTTGCTTCTAGTTATAAACGGGTTGGTTTGTTTATTCATAATTCTATGGGTGTGGACATGGGGGTGACACTCTGCCAGAGTGACCGCGATTTTTGGTCACCGGAAGGTACTACCACTGGTTGCATTATGGGCTACTTGGAAACTATAGTAAACCAATCACAGAGTAGTTCATATACGTCGTCACCGGATCGAGGTCAATAAAACAAGTTCAAGAAGAAGAACGCCAAGACAGCCAATAAGCACATCCGTGGGCGCGCTAGTACGCATTCATCGCGCATGTGCGCAACTGCCAGCGCGTTGGTTCCAGGCATAGAAGTAGTATATAAATAACTAGAAGAGAATCTACGCACTGCGCGCTAATTTTCCCATAGCCTTAACACGCAGCAAACATGGCCGGTTAGGGAAACTTCATGGACTGGCTAACATGGAATGCTGGGTATTTTGTAGTCTATGATCTAAGACCCTCGATCGCATGCTAAAAATAATCCCACCACCCATAATAGATAGCCGTCAACGAGAGAATCTGCACAACAGCTGTGATGGCTGCCAGCCGACGCCTCGTGAGCAGCGATCACTGATGTTACGCAGACCTCTCTTGTTGGTCGCGCTATGTTCAGCATGCGATCGAGGGTCTCGATCCTAGACTAAACGTATCCCAGAATTCCATGTTAGCCAGTCCATAAAAGTTTCCAAGATTAGCGCGCAGTATGACCCCCCTGGTTCCAGGGGGTCATACTGCGCGCTAATCTTGGGAAACTGTATGGACTGGCTAACATGGAATTCTGGGATACGTTTAGTCTAGGGCCCCTGTTACACATGCGTCGGCTTCTAAAGCCGGCCCCGGGGCCGGCCTCACGCCTGCAATTTGAAGCCGCCTCGAGATCATTAAACCCCTGTTACACATGGCAGGACCCCTGTACATCTATTCACACGATTCACGTTGATCGGGCCTCATACCCATATACGGCTCTGCTCATACCATATAAAAGTTGGCATCCGCGCGCCCTTTTATCCCATATTAGGCAGATTAAGCGACCTACTTCCTTATTGCGCGTAGTACGCGCGCGCTGCAAGCGCATTTGCATATAAAAGCCGGCCCGAGTCAAACTTACCCCTGTTACACATACCGATTGCGGGACTGAGGCCGGCCTGAGGCCGGCTTCAAACCACATCCAGAGGTGGACAGAAATGGAGCCGGCCTCAGGCCGGCTATTCAAAATTGACCCCTGTTACACATACATGGGGCCGCCTCCGGAGGCGGCCTCAGTCCACTTCAGATGTATGTGTAACAGGGGTCTAAGATCGAGACCCTCGATCGCATGCTGAACTAGCTATTACCACCCATAATATATAGCGCGACCAACGAGAGAGGTCTGCTCACGAGGCCTCGGCTGGCAGCCATCACTGCTGTTGTGCAGATCTATTATGGGTTGTGGGATTATTTTTAGCTTGCGATCGAGGGTCTTAAATCATAGACTACGAAATACCCAGCATTCCATGTTAGCCAGTCCATGAAGTTTCCCTAACCGGCCATGTTTGCTGCGTGTTAAGGCTATGGGAAAATTAGCGCGCAGTGCGTAGATTCTCTTCTAGTTATTTATATACTTCTATGGTTGGTTCGCACTCAGCTTTGTATGCGCAAAATAAACAATGACATTAAGCGTATTAGATGCGCCATGGTTCTGGTTCACCTGGTGAACGCCAATTCTTAAGAGTTGCAATTCTATATGGCCCGGTCACATCTGACCGGATTGAGTAAACGTATGCCAAACGAACAGCAAAATTGTCAATCCGTTCGTCTCCGTTCGTATACGTTTCTTGTCCTTTTCTTGTTCGGTGAATACGTTCCTTGTACGGCGATGTCTGTTCTATCCGTTTGAAAGTTTTGTGCATGCAAAAAACTTGAAACGGACACCACCGAATACTGTCGTCCGCTGGTCGTACGTTTGTTGTACGCTGTGCATCCGTTTTGTTCGTTATCCGTTAGTTTTCCGATCCACTGTACATCAACGGATACGAACTAACAAGTACAGGACGAGAAACGTACGAGTTCCGAACAAAACGGATGCACAGCGCACAACAAACGTACGACCAGCGGACGACTCTTTTCGGTGGTGTCCGTTTCAAGTTTTGTGCATGCAAGGAACGTATTCACCAAACAAGAAAAGGACGAGAAACGTATACGAACGGAGAAAAACGGAGACGAATGGATGACAATTTTGCTGTTCGTTTGGCGTACGTTTTCGCAATCCGGTCAGATATGACCGGGTTAATAAATACGTTCGAAGAACGTTTTGTCAGTTTCTTATGCGTTCCACTTTCGTTTTGACCGGTTCTTGTAAGTTACTCGTACGGTGTTGTCCGTTGCTCATACGGTGATGTCTGGTAATCATGCCTTTTTGTACGTTAAATCCGTTTTATATCCGTTCTTCGAGCAACAATGGAGATTAAATTGTACAGTGGTCGGTCTTTCCATTAAGCGTCTTTGGTAATAGCAAAGACGCTTAATGGAAAGACCGACCACTGTACAATTATCCTGTACAAAGTGAACGGGCAGAGCGCCATGTACATTATTAACACGCACTTTGATACGCAGGCTATTCATTATGACGTCGCAATAACAATGTTTACATCGCCTGACTAAAAATAATTTCAAGAACACGTGATAAAGTTTGATGACCCCAAATTTGCATATCGCGCGTGAAATTTGTTTAGCGCACTTGCATGCGCTTTATTACAATACTAAATAATTAAACGGGTTGGTTTGTTTATTCATAATTCTATGGAATTAAATAAAGACAGTGCGCGGACTGAGCGCGCGTTAACATTAAAATACGCGAGTAGCCATTAGCCGTATTCAGACGATAAAAGCCAATCTTGTGGTTATCTTGTGGTTATCTCGTGGTTTGCAATTCTTAAGAATATCTTGTGGTTAGCGCTCGTTTGAACACGCAAAACTCGTGATTATCTTGTGGTTTCCAAACCACAAGATTGCGCGCACTGCAAAATATGCGCAATCTCGTGGTTATCTTGTGGTTTCCAAACCACAAGATAACCACAAGATACTTGTAAGATTTTGTGCAGAATGAGCGCGTGATAAGCGCGCGACTGCGCGCAGTCTATTTTTTTTACCGTCTGAACACAATCAGCTTCGAGACTCGTAGTTTGGGTTGACCTCATGACCGAGATATGCTTCCGGTGTGAAAACAAGTCAAGTGAGTGCGCGTGACCTCAAATGAGAAAGGCGCGCACACTACTTCCGGTTTTAATTCTTAAGAATTGCAACTCTCGAGAATTGGCATCGTTTGAACACACATTTTGCAATTCTTAAGAGTTGCAATTCTTAAGAACTGCCCAGCTAGCCACCTGACGTCGTGCCGATGTCATAAGTTGTTGGCCGGATGTCGGCTTATCGCGGTTGGCTCGAGGTTAAAATGTCCGCCAGCCCAACATCGTCACTACGTCATTTTTGTGATATATTGGCATAACGTCAATTTCCGACAATGGCCCAACATCATCTCATGACATTGGATCAACATAACATTATGATGTCGGCTCGAGGTTAAAATATCCGCTAGCCCAACATTGTCACGACATCATTCTGTGATGTTGGCCCAACGTCAATTTCCGCCAATGGCCCAATAAAAATCGATTTGACATGAATATGACATCTCAATGATGACGCCATAGCGATACTCTGCCGATGTCAGCCTCTGGCAGCTATGAAACAAGTCGGCAAATGGTCATAAAATTGATGTTGCGTCAATGTCAATAGTTCGACATAAATATTACATCTCATAAATGACGTCGGGCTAATATCGCGCCGATGTTGGAACTGGTATCAATTTAAGAGATCGGTAAATGGTTGTGAAAGTAATGTCGGGACAATGTTATTAATTGGACATCAATATGATATCTACAATATGATGTCAGGCCGATATCCCGCCGACGTTAGAACATTCAGCAATGAAAGAACTCGGCAAATGGTCATAAAATTGATGTTGCGTTGATGTCAATAGTCCAACATGAATATGACATCTCATGAATGACGTCGGGCCAATATCGCGCCGATGTTGGAACTGATAGCAATTTAGGAGGTCGGTAAATGGTTGTAAACTTGATGTTGTGCCGAGGTCATTGATTAGACATAAATATGACATCTCCATGATGACGCCATAGCGATATCCTGCCGATGTCAGCCTCTGGCAGCTATGAAACAAGTCGGCAAATGGTCATGAAACTGATGTTGCGCCAATGTCAATAGTCCGATATGAATATGACATCTCATAAATGACGACTAATTATGTATGCATGGTGTACGTATCACGAACTCGTGTGGGAGGGATTCAAAGTTTGACAAAAAGCTGACATTTGTCTGTTAATCAGGCACTTTTACCAATACCTATATACTCACTTTCCCCTAATTCTTAAGAAGCACAACGGAATAACCCTGTTAGCCACCTGACATTGTGACAACGTTGGGCCGATGTAAAATTCGTTGTAAGAGGACGTTGTTGGGTATACATTAAACATGCGACGTAAAAATGTCCGCCAGCCCAACATCAGCGCGGCGGTTTTTTTTTTAATGCTGACCCAACGTCATTTTGCGATTTCGGCCCAACATCAATTATTGACAATGGCCCAATGTCAGTTCTAACGTATGCCCAACGTCGATTCCTGACGTTGAGAGAACATCAAATTCTGACGTTGACCCGACGCTAAAATGTCCACCAGCCCAACATCGTAACCACGTCATTTTGTGATATTGGCCTAACGTCAATTTCTGACAATGGCCCAACATCAACTCATGACATTGGCCCAACATAACATTATGATGTGGGCTCGAGGTTAAAATGTCCGCTAGCCAAACATTGTCACAACTTCATTCTGTGATGTTAAGCCAATGTCAATTTCCGACAATGGCCCAACACCGAATCCTGACATAGGAGAGATATATACAATTCTGATGTGGGCTCGACGTTAAAATGTCCGCCAGCCCAACATTGGCCCAATGTCATTTTGTGATGTTGGCTTACCATTAATTGTTGGCACTGGCCCAATGTTAGTTACCCAACAAAGGGCCAACATCAAATTCTGACGTTGGCCCGACATTAAAATGTCCGCCACTCCGACATTAACCCAGTGTTATTAATTTAACCTCAATATGACATTTCAATTATGACGTCACACCGATATCCTGCCGGTTCCATGACATATGCTCCGCCGACATATGCTCCGCCGACATTTGCTCCGAAAAATGCGACAAATGCTCCGCGATATTTGCTCCGCCGACATTTGCTCCGCCGACAATTGCTCCGCCGACAAATGCTCCGCCGACATTTGCTCCGCCGACAAATGCTCCACCCACATTTGCTCCGCCGACAAATGCTCCGCCGACAAATGCTCCGAAGATGCGACAATTGCTCCGCCGAAAATGCTTCGAATATATGCGACAATTGCTTAGCCGACAATTGTTCCGCCGAAATATGCTCCGGAGATACGACATTTGCTTCTGTGACAATTGCTCCGCAGAAATATATGCTCTGAAGATGACAGTACTTCAAATGGTCCAAAAACAACATATGTTCCTAAACCATAATTGTTCCACCGACATTTACTCCGCTGAAGATTAAACTCTTGAATGAATTCTCAAGTTCCTTTGGTATGAAGTGCGCTTTTATATGTTATGCGAATCTCTTGTGAAATTGGAGTACAATCGATTCAGTAACCATCGATTCATTCAAATATTTTATTGGCTGGTTTGTTTGTTTCACGTTTCTTTATACAGGGTGGGGGGGGGGGGGGGGGGGGCAGTCAAGCCCAGTGTTGTAAGGATGCGTGACCCTGCAGCCTGCATTCTAGTAGCAGAAGGGGAGGCGCAATAACACACAACACTGGCTTTAGTTTTTGATGTTACATTGGGGTTCGACTGGAGTCGAACCACGGACCCTCATAGTATCCGAAAATGCTGTGATAAATAGTATACTGTTCCAAGCAATCATCAAGCGAAGGGCATGATACTGGTGTTAAGATCGATCATGAATAGAAAAAAGAAAAGTCTTTATAATCAATGCATTTGTATTACTCAGACTCTTTATGAATCAAGAAATTGTTCTGCATGAGTTCAAAATTTATCCACGTTTTATCAAAATTCAAAGAACGTTATTTTCACCCACTGTTAAATTTTCGGAGTTCCAATTTTGTTTAGATTTGTTCATCGTTCACTGAACAACGAGGGCCAAATTTGTGACACTTCTAAACGCCCCCGAGCAATTGTCGCGGAACAATTGTCGGCGGAGCAAATGTCGGCGGAGCAATTGACGCATCTTCGGAGCATTTGTCGGCGGAGCAATTGTCGGTGGAGCAAATGTCGGCGGAGCATTTGTCGGCGGAGCAAATGTCGGCGGAGCATTTGTCGGCGGAGCAAATGTCGGTGGAGCATTTGTCGGCGGAGCAAATGTCGGCGGAGCATTTGTCGGCGGAGCAATTGTCGGCGGAGCAAATGTCGGCGGAGCAAATATCGCGGAGCATTTGTCACGGAGCATTTGTCGCATTTTTCGGAGCAATTGTCGGCGGAGCATATGTCGTGTCACCATCCTGCCGATGTCAGAATTAGCAGCAATAAAAACAAGTCGGCAAATGGTCATCGAATCAATGTTGCACCAATGTCAATACTCCAACATGAATATGACATGTCAAATATGCCGTCGGGCTAATATCGCGCGTATGGCAAGCCGTTTTAACATTTATTCCTATTTCTTGATATCAAGAATTCAATTCTTGATATCAAGAATTCGACTTCTTGATATCAAAAATTCATTTCTTGATATCAAGAATTCAATTCTTGATATCAAGAATTACCATTGCTTTACAACAGAAAATAATTTCTTGATATCAAGAATTCATTTCTTGATATCAAGAAATCAATTCTTGATATCAAGAATTCATTTCTTGATATCAAGAATTCAATTCTTGATATCAAGAATTAATTTCTTGATATCAAGAATTCAATTCTTGATATCAAAAAATAGAATTCATGATATCAAGAATTCAATTCGTATTTCGAACGCAAGACTATTGCAAGAATTATTTTGATATCGAGCGCAAAAGTAATGCAAAAATTCACAGTTGATTTCGAGCGCAAATGTAATGCAGAAATTCATTCTGATTTCGTGCTCAAAAGTTGTGCTCAAATTCAATGTGATTCGATTTCGAACGCAAAAGTTGTGCACGAATTCAATCTGAATTCGTGCTCAAAAGTTGCGCTCAAATTCATTGTGATTCGATTTCGAAGGCAAAAGTTGTGCACGAATACATATCCTGCCTGAGCGGTGCGGTGTCGAAAGTCAATGTATCGCGAGAATTCTGCAAGAATGCATGTTGCCAGTTTGCAGTGCATTGATTGTCTCGGTGATTTTCCTTGTATAAAATTTTCATTTCATACTGTTTAATCATTTGACTATTAATTAATGTTACATTGATAATATTGGGTGTGATTCTTACTAGTTTAATTACTTGTTATAAAACATACAAAACGCGTCTTTGAAAAACGTAAAACGGCAACATATCAAGAAATCATTTCGTGATATGTTGCCAATAGACAATGCGCAAACCTGTAGCAAAGATTACCCCGTGTGTAATAATATATTCACGTTTTTACTGCGCAATTTATTTAAAAATATTTTTGATCACGTCAGTTAAAATAATACTGTCCGATCTGATCATTTTCAGCAAAAAGACATCTAAATTGACTTACAAAACACGCATTGTAAAAATGATAAATTGACAACATATCAAGAATTCATGCGGAACTAATGAATTTGTGATATGTTGCCAAATTGTGCATTTACAATGCGTATTTTGTAAGTCTTTTTAGAAGTTATTTTGCTTTTAAAATATCACATCTGACGCTACTATTTCAACTAAAATACAAGTATATTTTACAATTGATCATTCAGAAAAACACGTGGACATATTTATTGCACAAGGGACAATCTTTACAACGGGTTTACGCAACGTTTATTGGCAACATATCACGAAATGATAAAAACGCACGTGGCCGATATTTGGGCTCAGACTGCAGCAGTTATGTTTACTTAGGCTCTAGGGCGGTGTACATGTGTACACAGCTCTATGGTGTGTGTTCACAAAGCACGTCCTGAATCTGGACTAGAGACTGCGGCAGTTTTGTGAATAGGCTCTAGCGCGAGTCGTATAGGGCGGTGTGTACATGGTGTGTGTTCACAAAGCACTTCCTGAATCTGGACTAGACACCGCACCGCTCAGGAGGAAATCGTGCAATACTTTTGCGTTCGAAATCAGAATGTAATCCTGCTCAAATCTTGCGTTCGAAATCAGAATGTAATCCTGCTCAAATCTTGCGTTCGAAATCAGAATGTAATCCTGCTCAAATCTTGCGTTCGAAATCAGAATGTAATCCTGCTCAAATCTTGCGTTCGAAATCAGAATGTAATCCTGCACAACTCTCGCGTTCGAATTCAACTGTGAATTTATCCACTACTTTTGAGCTCGATATTCAAATGAATTCTTGATATCAAGAATTGATTTCTTGATATCAAGAAATCGAATTCTTGATATCAAAAAATAAATTCTTGATATCAAGAAATTAATTCTTGATATCAAGAAATCGAATTCTTGATATCAAGAAATCGAATTCTTGATATCACGAAATGAATTCTTGATATCAAGAAATCGAATTCTTGATATCAAGAATTGAATTCTTGATATCAAGATTTACCATTGGTTAACAACAGAAAATTATTTCTTGATATCAAGAATTCGAATTCTTGATATCAAGAATTCGAATTCTTGATATCAAGAAATGAATTCTTGATATCAAGAATTGAATTCTTGATATCAAGAAATGAATTCTTGATATCAAGAATTGATTTCTTGATATCAAGAAATGAATTCTTGATATCAAGAAATGATTTTCTGTTGTAAAGCAATGGTAATTCTTGATATCAAGAATTGAATTCTTGATATCAAGAAATGAATTCTTGATATCAAGAAGTCGAATTCTTGATATCAAGAATTGAATTCTTGATATCAAGAAATAGGAATAAATGTTAAAACGGCTTGCCATACGCGCGAATATCGGAACTGGTAGCAATATAGAAGGTAGGAAACAGGTTGTTAAATTTATGTCGGGCCAATGTCATTACTCCGATATAAATATGAGACCCCAAATATGATGTCGGTCCGATATTGTGCCGATGTTAGAACTTGTTAGCAAGAGTTCTGTAAATGGTGTTTAGTTTGATGTCAGCCCGATGTAATTTATTAGACATCTGTACTATGACGGCAAACATAATTATATTCCGTCGAAGACAGAACCTTCAGCAACGGAACAAGTCGGCAAATGGTAAAATTAATGTCCTGTCATTAATCCGTCATAAATATGACAAATGGTCATAAAATTGATGTTGCGCCGATGTCAATAGTCCTACATGAATATGACATCTCATAAATGACGTCGGGTTAATTTCGGGCCGATGTTGGAACTGGTAGCAATTAGAGAGTTCGGTAAATGGTTGTGAAATTGATGTCGGGTTATTAAGGAGACACAAATATGAAATATCAATTCTGACGTCGAACCGAAATCCTGCCGATGTCAGAATGGGCAACAATGAATCAACTCGGCTTATAGTCATTAAGTTGATGTTGAGCCGATGTCAATAATCCGACATGAATATGACATGGGCAATGTGACGTCGTGCTAATATCGCGCCGATGTCGGAAATGATGGCAATTTACGAGGTCGGTAAATGGTAGTAAAATGTCGGTCCAATGTTATTAATTAGACATCAATGTGACCTCTTTAATATGATGTCAAGCCGATGTAAGAACTCGCAGCAATGACACAACTCGGCAAATGTTCATTAAATTGATGTTGTGGCGACGTCAGTGATTAGACATGAATATGACATCTCAATGATGACGCCATAGCGATATCATGCCGATGTCAGAACTGGCAGCATGAAACAAACCGGCAAAAGGGTCGCCAGTTCCGACATCGGTACAACATTGACCCAACGTCATATTTGAGCTGTCATATTTATGTATATTTAATAACATAATCCCAACATCAATTTTACAATCTTTGACCAACCTCTTAATTTGCTACCAGTTCCAACATCGGCGCGATATTAGCCCGACGTCATATTTGAGATCTCTTATTCATGTCGGATTAATGACATGGGCACGACATTAATTTAATGACCATTTGCCGACTTGTTCCATTGATAACGGTTTTGACATCGACAGGATAACGGTTTGACGTCATATTTCAGATGTCTAATTAATTACATCGGCCCGACATCAAATTAACAACCATTTATTATAACGACCTCTTAATTTGCTAGAGCTCTATCATCGGCACACTGTCGAACCGACGCCATATTTTAGATGTCATATTTATGACGGATTAATGGCAGGACATTAATTTTACCATTTGCCGACTTGTTTCGTTGCTGAAGGTTCTGTCTTGGACGGAATATATGTTTGCCGTGATAGTATAGATGTCTAATAAATTACATCGGGCTGACATCAAACTAAACACCATTTACAGAACTATTAAATTGCTAACAAGTTCTAACATCGGCACAATATCGGACCGACCTCAAATCTGGGGTCTCATATATTCATGTCGCAGTATTGACATGGGCGCAACATCGATTTGATGACCATTTGCCTACTTGTTTTATTGCTGCCAATTCTGACATCGGCAAGATATCGGTGTGACGATATAATTGAGATATCATATTGAGGTCCAATTAATTTCACAACCATGTACCGACCTCTTAAATTGCTACCAGATCCAACATCATCACAATATCGGACTGACGTCTTAATAGAGATGTCATATTTATGTAGGAGTAATGACATTCGCCCGACATCTATTTAACAACCTTTCACCGACCTTTAAAATTGCTATAAATTCCGACATCTGTGCGGTATAGGCCCAAAGTTGTATTTGAGTTGTCATATTTATGTTCAATTAATAACATTGGCCCAACATAAATTTCACAACGTTTTACCGACCTCTTAAATTACTACCAGTTCCAACATCGGGGCGATAGAAGGCCGATTTTATATTTGAGATGTCATATTCATGTCGAATTATTGACATCGGCACAACATCCATTTCATGACTATTTAATGATTAGTTACATTGGTGCCATTTATGACATCGGCAGGATATCGCTTTGGCGTCATAATTGAGATGTCATATGGATGTCCAATAAAAAAAACATTGACCGACATCAATGTTACAACCATTTACCGACCTCTTTAATTGCTACCAGTTCCAACATCGGCGCGAAATTATCCCGACGTCATATTGGAGATGACATATTCATGTCAGAATATTGACATCGGCTGAACATCGATTTCATGACTATTTGCCGACTTGTGTCATTGCTGCCAATTCTGACATCGGCGCGATATCGGCTTGACGTCATATTTGTGATGTCATATTGATGTCCAATTAATAACATCCGTCCGACACCTCTTAAAATGATATATTCCGACTTCGGTACAACATTGGCCCAACGTCATATTCATGTTGGTTTATTGACATCGGCCCAACATTAATATTACAACACTCTATCGAGCTCTTAAATTGGTATCAGTTTCGGCATTGGTGCGATTTTAGCGCGACGTTTTATTTGAGACGTATTTTTTCGTCAGCTTAATGACATCGGCACGACATTCAACTACAACCATTTTCCGACTTATTTAATTTCCAAAACCTCAAACTTAAATTCGACGTTGGCGAAATGTTGGCGCGACGTCTGTTTGCCGACCACGATCTTGCCGACGACCTGCCGACACCGGTCCGATGTCAGTTAGCTAGCTGGGTACTTATAATATTTTTGTTAACTTGCTTTGAGAATCTATAATGAATTGAATTTCGTTTAATCGATTACAAACATTAGTAATTCAAAAGTAAAGAAAACAAGTATTGCTATCGGGCAATTCATGATCGATTATAAGCGATCGTAAGTGAAATGAAAATTTTCGATTTTTGGAATCATTTATATAAAAAAATATACTTTTGTCATGTCCTTGCTGCTGTATATAATTTATAAAGATATATAAGAATATAAATAACACATGTAAATAGTGTTATGAATATGATTTGAAGGTGGATTATTTCAGATTCAACGCTCTGAAATTACTAACCATTACAAAACATACATGCTAAGAAGAGGTGTATATATATATTATACCGATTGCGACCTGTGTTTGTAGGACGATAGGATGATAGGTTAGAATTAGGCAATAGGTGTAGGAATAGGGTATGGATAGAATTATGATTTATGAATGTGTGTAAAGGTTAAACAAAGTACATGGAGCAAACGTGGAATCTATGCATGTCTTCACATTTCTTTTTACGTTTTTGATGTTGGTCCTACGTTGGCCATTTGACATTGGGCCATTGTCAAATTGTGATCTTGGTCCAGCATCAGAAAATGACGTTGGGCCAATGTTGGCTAAGTGGACATTCAAACGTCGGGCGAACGTCAAGATTTGATGTTATGCAAACGTCAAGATTTGATGTTGGGCCAACAATAAAAAATAACGTTGGGCTAATGTCGGGCTGGCGGACATTTTAATGTCGGGCCAACGTCAGAATTTGATGTTGGACCAACTTCAGGATTTGATATTGGGCCATTGGCGGAAATTGACGTTGGGCCAACATCACAGAATGATGTCGTGACAATGTTGGGCTAGCGGACATTTTAACCTCGAGCCGACATCATAATGTTATGTTGGTCCAATGTCATGAGTTGATGTTGGGCCATTGTCGGAAATTGACGTTATGCCAATATCACAAAATGACATAGTGACGATGTTGGGCTGGCGGACATTTTAACGTCGAGCCCACATCAGAATTTGATATCTGTCCTATGTCTGGATTCGGTGTTGGGCCATTGTCGGAAATTGACGTTGGCTCAACATCACAGAATGATGTCGTGACAATGTTGGGCTAGTGGACATTTTAACCGCGAGCCGACATCATAATGTTATGTTGATCCAATGTCATGAGTTGATGTTGGGCCCTTGTCGAAAATTGACGTTGTGCCAATATCACAAAATGACGTAGTGACGATGTTGGTCTGGCGGACATTTTAACGTCGAGCCCACATCAGAATTTGATATCTGTCCTATGTCATGATTCGGTGTTGGGCCATTGTCGTAAATTGACATTTGCTCGACATCACAAAATGATGTTGAGACAATGTTTGGCTGGCGGACATTTTAACGTCGGGCCGACGTCAAAACTTGATGTTCTCTCAACGTCAGGAATCGATGTTGGGCCTACGTTAGAACTGACATTGGGCCATTGTCAATAATTGATGTTGGGCCGAAATCGCTAAATGACGTTGGGCCAGCATTAAAAAAAGACACCGAGCTGATGTTGGGCTGGCGGACATTTTAACGTCTCGGTGACGTCGCATGTCGCATGTTGGCCCAACGTCCCCTTACAACGAAAATGACATCGGCCCAACGTTGGCACGACGTCAGGTGGCTAGCTGGGTGGCTTTCATCGTGTGAATACGGCTATTGCCATCTTTTTCTCTACACGGTAAGATCTTTAAATTTCAAAAATATATTTCTCACAGCTATAATTCTAAACGTAAAAACGCTATCGAATATAATTTTTAAATATTTTAAACTAAACAAAGACAAAATTAAATAAGTAAAACAAGGTGTCTCCCAGGTGTACTCAACTAGGAGATAAGCTGATGTTCAATCGTCATACTAGCCTGAATTTGCCGAGTTTAAGTACGTTCTGATCCTTACTTTTGTTTAAATTAATACTAACCTGATGATAGCATTACTATTCTTCCAGCCGACAAAGGTCGTGCCACAGTCATTTTGGACACCACAGTGTACCATGAAAAGTTGACCGACTTGTTGGAGTCTGGTCCGTACCGTGTACTAAAGAAGGATCCCTAATTGCTTGGCTCGCAAGCTTTCCAGCACCCTGCTGAACCTCAAGAAAGACAATGTGATGGATGAACCGACCTATCGTAGGTTAAAACCCACACAGAAGCAACCGCCTAGAATACGGGTTACCCAAGATACACAAACCCACAGTACCACTACGGCCTATAGTGTCATGCATAGGCTCCTTTTCCTACAACCTCTCAAAATACCTAGCAGAGATTCTTTCTCCGCTCACGGGTTCTACTGAATATACGATTCCCAATTCGAGTGGTTTTGCACAGTTCATAGCAGAGCAAACCATTGGTGCACAAGAACGCATGGTCTCGTTTGACGTAGTTTCCCTCTTCACCAATGTACCGATAGAGGGCGCATGCAATGCTGCCTTGCAACGCTTGCAATCAGACAGCAGTTTCCCCACCCGTACCGCACTCTCACCGGAGCAACTCACCCAACTCCTCGAGTTTGTCCTTCGATCCACATACTTTCTGTATAAAGGTTCATACTATGAACAGACGGAAGGGGCAGCCATGGGCAGTCCGGTCTCGGCTGTCGTGGCCAACCTATACATGGAGAGTTTCGAAGATGAAGCGCTAGACACATGCCCCCTCTCTTGCATACCTCGTGTTTGGAAGAGATACGTAGATGATACCTTCATCATAGTCTCCAGCTCTGAAACAGATAACTTGCTCAAACACATGAATAGCCGCCAACCATCCATCCAGTTCACATCGGAGATGGAGTGCGAAGGGAAGATAGCATTCTTGGACACTTTAGTTCACAGACACGACAACCATAGGCTCTCCACCTCAGTCTACAGGAAGCCTACCCACACAGACCAGTACATAGCGTTTGACTCTCACCATCCCGTATCGGTGAAGAGAGGTCTAGTGAAATGTCTATTTGACAGAGCTTCACGCATTGTGACCAGTTCACAACAGCCATGCAAAGAGCGGACCCGGGTCCGCAATGCCCTGAGTCTTAACGGTTACCCACGCCGTTTTGTACACAACACCAAGAAGAGAACGACAGAACCAAAGGATCAGAAGGAATACAAGACTTTCACAGTCTTGCCGTACATTGATGGGGTCTCCCAGCAAATCAGGCGCCGCCTAGAGAGCCATGGCATCCGAACGGTCTTCAGATCAGATACCACCCTACGCCAGCAACTAACACGCCCCAAGGATCCAATTCCTCAACACAGACGGGACGGCATTGTGTACAACATTCCCTGCAAAGGATGTGATAGATCCTATATCGGAGAGACTGCCCGACCGATATCAGAAAGAATCACCGAGCATAAGAGGGACGTCAGGCTACGCCGAACTGACAACTCAGCCATAGCCGAACATGCTTGGGACAACCAGCATCAGCCAGACTGGGACGGGGTTCGTTGCCTTTCCCAAGAACGGCATTGGTACACACGTAGGGTAAAAGAAGCTATACAGATCCGTCTCAATCCCAGTAATTTCAATAGAGACAACGGGATGGATATACCCGAATTTTGGATGCGTACAATACGCCGCCATGACACCCCCCGACCAGCCGGCCCGCAACGGTTGATTCCAGCCAGTATCGAGCCAGCGGTCCGTTGATTGGTCGAGCTCGCCATTGTTCCCGCCTAGCAAGCAAGCCGAGCCAGCACTTCGCTGATTGGTTTAGCACCCGTGTACACCGGCCAATAGAATTTGCCCGTTATGGACCAATTAGGAACAACTCGCTCATGCGAGATAACGCGGTTTGGAGCCGCATGAGAGCATAAATAGGACTGTTTTACGTTACTTTATATCACTTATATCACTTACGTTACTTTATATCACTTTATATCACTTATCATTTAAATTTAAATTCTCTCTCTCTCTCACTTGACAAAGTATTGCAGTAGCATACGAAACGTCGTGATCTTTTAGATTCCATGTTGACCATACATTGCGAGACAAACGAATATCACTAGCGATATTATTTCCGATACTATATCCGCAATGAGTAATATATTTACCATTAAGGGAACATTTGTTCCAAAAAAGCTATCGACTATAATTTTTAAATGTTTTTTCATTAATTCAAATGAACAAGATTCAGTACTGTACCCAAACCTTTGGGTGTACTCAACTTTCTCTTAAGCTCGACTTGAATCTTCATTTTGTTTGAAGGGACATCGCTGCGCGACCGCCAGTGAGCTGTCTTGTAATTCTATAGTCTTTGGTAATAGTCATTTCGAGCCCACCTCGGTAATATATTTGACTATCACAAGAAGCCCATTCGTTAGTTGTATATTAATACATAGTTAAAATCGTTGCACTCAAGCAATTTCTTTGTTAAATATTCAACTCAATAATCACAAACTATAATATTTACAAGATACGTTCAAATCTGTTTTTAGCGACTGCAATGGTAAAGCAGGGCACCTTCCTAATATAGTAAAACCCTGCATACATGACATAGAAAAAAACAATTATTATATGTCTTAATAGAGTTTATCTGTCTACAATGGCCTTATTTTTGTTTTTCCTAAGCTGGTTGTTATACACAGGTTTGACTGCATTACCAATTTGGTCAGTCCGTTACGGCGATGGTACTTGTATACGATGTGTCCGTTAATACCAACCAGCAGCACAGACAGCGCCCAGATGACTATGTACACACATATCCAGTACTGCATTTAATGGAGTAAATGTGAACAATCAATCGAAGGTTAATTTTGTAGCTGTCATAATTGATTTATATAAAATACATGTTACCTGAATCGGAATTTGTATACAATTTATAGTAATATTGAGAGTTTGAGATCATCAAAACTAGAATATGCTTGCTATAACATGAAACAGATGTACCGTTTTATAACGGTACTTTGAAAAATTATAAAAAGCCTGGACCAGACAAATTGTGCTGAATAATCTATATTAACAATGTTTATCTGCACAATCCGATTGGTTGTGCGTTCTTCCCAGTGTCAAACTTCGTTAACTTACAAATTGAAACTCCATCCTTCAGAATGAATTGGATATACAATTCATGAGTATTACAAAAATTTAAACGAATGCCACAGTCATACGAAATGTTATCATCACAATTCACAGTTCACAGTTCATATGCTCACAATGAATTATAATTCATGGTGAAGGTGCAACTTTGGTCGAGTGATATTCTACACCAAATATAGTGCCCCGGAACCTCCCTTGTCTGTCTTATAGTTAATATCAACGTACATTTTTAGCTACAAACCGATTGGATATTTGATCCCAATCATACTGCAGCTCAGACATATTTTTGTGTAACCTGGACAGTAGAATAGGGCGGTACTTGGGGGCGACCGATACGAGAACAAAAGAAAGTATCGGTTGATTGCCCTAATCCGCTTAAGATATAATCCACAACCCTGTTGTGGGCGATCGATATGAGGACAAAATAAAGTATCAGTTGATTGACCTAATCCGCTTATGCCATCATCCCAGCAATATTACGTAATCCCATTAAAGGGTTGACTGACCTTATCCGATTGTGGCATCATCTCCCGTCCGGGGACCTAACAAAAGAAAGTATTTATTGATTTACCTATTGTGCTCATGCTATAATCCCCCAATCCCGTTGGGGGCGATCGATACGAGAACAAAATAAAGTATCAGTTGATTGACCTAATCCGCTTATGCCATCATCCCAGCAATATTACGTAATCCCAGGGTGAAAAATTGATAGTCACTGATGCAGGTAGAGTAAGAAAAATCAATATAATTTGTGTGTGTTTTAATAAGTAGTTTAACATCAATTATAATATGGGACAGCTGGCATGTGTGAGCTATTGAAAGAGGGATTTAAAAATCAATTGAGTGGAGCCATCATGGGCTGTTCACATGGGGGATTACCATTCCATACCCTATTATTGGCAGGTGCTCGTGCAATCGGAATTGCGTGTTGTGTGTCTCTCTGTTAAACCGCCGTCACACCTACCCAGCTAGCCACCTGACGTCGGGCCGATGTCGAAAGTTGTTGGCCGGATGTCGGCATATCGCGGTTGGCTCGAAGTTAAAATGTCCGCTAGCCCAACATCGTCACCACGTCATTTTGTGATACGTCAATTTCTGACAATGGCCCAACATCAACTCATGACATTGGACCAACATAACATTATGATGTGGGCGCGAGGTTAAAATGTCCGCTAGCCCAACATTGTCCCAACATCATTTTGTGATGTCGGGCAAATGTCAATTTCCGACAATGGCCCAACACCAAATCCTGACATAGGACAGATATCAAATTCTGACGTGGGCTCGACGTTAAATTGTCCGCCAGCCCAACATCGTCACCACGTCATGTTGTGATACGTCAATTTCTGACAATGGCCCAACATCAACTCATGACATTGGACCAACATAACATTATGATGTGGGCGCGAGGTAAAAATGTCCGCTAGCCCAACATTGTCCCAACATCATTTTGTGATGTCGGAAAATGTCAATTTCCGACAATGGCCAAACACCAAATCCTGACATAGGACAGATATCAAATTCTGATGTGGGCTCGACGTTAAAATGTCCGCCAGCCCAACATCGTCACCACGTCATTTTGTGATACGTCAATTTCTGACAATGGCCCAACATCAACTCATGACATTGGACCAACATAACATTATGATATGGGCGCGAGGTTAAAATGTCCACTAGCCCAACATGTCTCAACATCATTCTGTGATGTTGGCCCAACGTCAATTTCCGCCAATGGCCCAATATCAAATCCTGACGTTGGGCCAACATAACATTCTGACGTTGGCCCGACATTACAATGTCCGCCAGCCCGACATTAGCCCAACGTTATTTTTTTATTGTTGGCCCAACATCAAATATTGACGTTGGCCCAACATCAAATATTGACGTTCGCCCGACGTTTGAATGTCCGCTAACCCAACATTGGCCCAACGTCATTTTTTGATGCTGGACCAACATCATAATTTGACAATGGCCCAATGTCATTAATATGACATCTCCAATAAGAGGTCGACCTAATATAGCGCCGATGTTGGGACTGGTATCAATTTAAGAGGTCGCTACCCAGCTAGCCACCTGACGTTGTGCCAACATTGGGCCAATGTAAAAAGTCGTTTTAAGACGACGTTGGGCCTACATTAAAAATCCGACGTCGCCGCGACGTAAAAATGTCCGCCAGCCCAACATCAGCGCGGCGTTTGTTTTTTTAATGCTGGCCAAACGTCATTTTGCGATTTCGACCCAACATCAATTATTCAGTCAGTGGTCAGTCATGGTTGTGAAATTAATGTCGGGACAATGTTAGTAATGAGACAAGAATAGGACATCTCAATTTTGACGTCAAACCGAAATCCTACGACGTCAGAATGGGCAGCAGTGAATCAAGTCGGCTAATAGTCATTAAGTTGATGTTGAGCCGATGTCAATGATCCGACATGAATATGACATCTCAATGATGACGTCAATGCGATATCCTGCCGATGTCAGAACTGACAGCAATGAAACAAGTCGGCAAATTATCATAAAAGTGATGTTGCGCCGATGTCAATAGTCGGACATGAATATGCCATCTCCAATATGACGTCGGCCTAATATTGCGCCGATGTCGAAAAAAATAGCAATTAAGGAGGTCGGTAAATGGTAGTAAAATTGATATCGGTCCGATGTTATTAATTAGACATGAATGTGATAAATATGTCAGGCTAATGTAAGAACTTGCAGCAATGAAACAACTCGGCAAATGGTCATTTAATTGATGGTGTGCCGAAGTCAATGATTAGACATGAATATGACATCTCAATGATGACGCCATAGCGATATCCTGCCGATGTCAGAACTGGCAGCAATGAAACAAGTGGTCGGAAATGGTCGCCAGTTCCGACATCGGTACAACATTGACCCAACGTCATATTTGAGTGGTCATATTTATGTATATTAAATGACATAAGCCCAACATCAATTTTGCAATCTTTGACTGACCTCTTAATTTGCTACCAGTTCCAACATCTGCGCGATATTAGCCCGACGTCATATTTGAGATCTCTTATTCATGTCGGATTAATGACATCGGCACAACATCAGTTTAATGACCATTTGCCGACTTGTTTAATTGCTGTCAGTTCTGACATCGGCAGGATATCGCTTTGGCGTCATCATATGTCATATTGAGGTCCAATTAATAACATTGGCCAGACATCAATTCCACAACCATGTACCGACCTCTTAAATTGCTACCAGATACAACATCATCACAATATCGGACTGACGTCATAGTAGAGATGTCATATTTATGTAGGAGTAATGACATCCGCCCGACATCTATTTCACAACCTTTTACCCACCTTTAAAATTTCGTAAAGTTCCGACATCTGTGCGGTATAGGCCCAAAGTCATATTTTGGATGTCATATTTATGTCTAATTAATAACTGTGACCCGACATCAATTTCACAACATTTTACCGACCCCTTAAATTTCTAACAATTTCAACATCGGCGCGATATTAGCCCGACGTCATAATATTGGACATGTCATATTCATGTCGGAATATTGACATCGGCTGAACATCGATTGCATGAGTATTTAATGATTAGTTTCATTGGTGCCATTTATGACATCGGCAGGATATCGCTTTGCCGTCATAATTGAGATGTCATATGGATGTCCAATAAAAACATTGGTCCGACATCAATGTTACAACCATTTACCGACCTCTTTAATTGCTACCAGTTCCAACATCGGCGCGAAATTATCCCGACGTCATATTAGAGATGACATATTCATGTCAGAATATTGACATAGGCTGAACATCGATTTCATGACTATTTGCCGACTCGTGTCATTGCTGCCAATTCTGACATCGGCGCGATATCGGCTTGACGTCATGTTTGTGATGTCATATTGATGTCCAATTAATAACATCCCCGACATCAATTCCACAACCATTTACCGACCTCTTAAAATGATATATTCCGACATCGGTACAACATTGGCCCAACGTCATATTTGAGATGTCATATTCATGTTGGTTTATTGACATCGGCCCAACATTAATATTACAACCCTCTATTGAGCTCTTAAATTCGTATCAGTTTCGGCATTGGTGCGATTTTAGCGCGACGTTTTATTTGAGACGTATTTTTTTCGTCAGCTTAATGACATCGGCACGACATTCAACTACAACCATTTTCCGACTTATTTCATTTCCAAAACCTCCAACTTAAATTCGACGTTGGCGTAATGTTGGCGCGACGTCTGTTTGCCGACCGCGATCTTGCCGACGACCTGCCGACACCGGTCCGACGTCAGTTAGCTAGCTGGATACTTATAATATTTTTGTTAACTTGCTTTGAGAATCTTGAATGAATTGAATTTCGTTTGATTGATTACAAACATTAGTAATTCAAAAGTAAAAAAAAAAGAAGTATTGCTATCGGGGAATTCATGATCGATTATAAGCGATCGTAAGTGAAATGA
Organism: Echinarachnius parma; assembly: GCA_037951105.1. Taxonomy (NCBI): domain Eukaryota; kingdom Metazoa; phylum Echinodermata; class Echinoidea; order Clypeasteroida; family Echinarachniidae; genus Echinarachnius; species Echinarachnius parma. Next base: position 28,019 of record JBAMJV010014588.1, read on the forward strand.
AATTTTCGATTTTTGGAATTATTTATATTAAAAATATATACTTTTGTCATGTCCTTGCTGCTGTATATTATTAAGAAGGATATATAAGAATATAAATAACACCTTTAAATAGTGTTATGAATATGATTTGAAGGTGGATTATTTCAGATTCAACGCTCTGCAAATACTAACCATTACAAAACATACATGCTAAGAAGAGGTGTATATATATTATACCGATTGCGACCTATGTTTGTAGGACGATAGGATGATAGGTTTAGGAGTAGGCAATAGGTGTAGGAATAGGATATTTATAGAATTATGATTTATGAATGAATGTGTGTGAAGGTTAAACAAAAAGCATGGATCGGACGTGGAATCTATGCATGTTTTCCAATTTCTTTTTACGTTTTTGATGTTGGTCCTACGTTGGCCATTTGACATTGGGCCATTGTCAAATTTTGATGTTGGTTCCAGCATCAGAAAATGACGTTGGGCCAATGTTGGGTTAGCGGACATTCAAACGTCGGGCGAACGTCAAGATTTGATGTTGGGCCAACGTCAAGATTTGATGTTGGGCCAACAATAAAAAATAACGTTGGACTAATGTCAGGCTGGCGGACATTTTAATGTCGGGCCAATGTCAGAATTTGATGTTGGCCCAACGTCAGGATTTGATATTGAGCCATTGGCGGAAATTGACGTTGGGCCAACATCACAGAATAATGTCGTGACAACGTTGGGCTAGCGGACATTTTAACCTCGAGCCGACATCATAATGTTATGTTGGTCCAATGTCATGAGTTGATGTTGGGCCATTGTCGGAAATTGACGTCATGCCAATATCACAAAATGACGTAGTGATGATGTTAGGCTGGCGGACATTTTAACGTCGAGCCCACATCAGAATTTGATATCTGTTCTATGTCAGGATTCGGTGTTGGGCCATTGTCAGAAATTGACATTTGCCCAACATCACAAAATGATGTTGGGACAATGTTGGGCTGGTGGACATTTTAACGTCGGGCCAACGTCAGAACTTGATGTTCTCTCAACGTCAGGAATCGATGTTGGGCCTACGTTAGAACTGACATTGGGCCATTGTCAATAATTGATGTTGGGCCGAAATCGCAAAATAACGTTGGGCCAGCATTACAAAAACACGCCGAGCTGATGTTGGGCTGGCGGACATTTTCACGTCGCGGGGACGTCGCATGTCGCATGTCGGCCCAACGTCCTCTTAAAACGAATTTTACATCGGCCCAACGTTGGCACGACGTCAGGTGGCTAGCTGGGTAGCTACGCTCTCGCTGCGCTTGTACTGCGCTCCTAATCCCCATTCATAAAATTGGAAGCGCAGACAAAGCGTAGTACAAGCGTGTCGAGGTCGTGGGAAGAGCGGCGTTCATTGTTCGCTATTGTTTAGATCGTACACTTTTCTTGGCCGGCTCCCGGCGCTCGCACTGCGACCAAATTAAATTGGCAAATTGGCAACGCAGTGGGCAATGAATGGGAAGATTATCCCCAGATTATCTCACATGCGTCAATAGATATCCTTCCATGAATGCACAGACAATAGCTCGCTGAACAAAAGACTTGGTCGCCAGAGTTCTGCGTTTGCTTTCGACATGTCCAAAACAAGCGTAGCTCTTCCACGACCCGATGTTTTGTTCATGGGGCTATTGCATGTCCATGCATGGGAGGATATCTTTTCACACAAGTGTCATAATCTCTCACTCATTCCCAAGTTGAATAAAAGACATTCTAGCACACCGGAGCTACGCTTCCTCTGCGCTCTAAACAAAAGCTGATCACAAACACTGGAATGTTTCTGCAAAATGTCTTTTGTCCAATGAGAATCTGGGAAGATTATCTCACTTGCTCGAAAAGAAAACCTCATAATACATGCACAGACATTACCGCCCTGAAAAATAGTCACCTCTACGCTATATCTATATAGATTGCGAAGTTTCAATCATTTATAGGTAAAATAATGTCACAATTTAAAATGGCATGTTCGGGCAAAATCGAATTAGGGGAAACTGAATTTCTGATTTTGTTTAGCCAAAAACATGGCGTTATTATGGTTTACGTGAAATTCTCCTATGATTATGGTTACAAACACGTAGACACGGGAGAAGATCCCGGAGGTGGGGAGAGATATATACCTCTACTCTTTGGGGCGGGGAATAGCGTGTACAAACACCCCAGTTCCCCCAAACTTATCAACTTACAAAGTTAAAATTTTTTTGGTAATGCATCATAACAATAATGATCATAATACTGATAATAGCAATTACAGTAACAATAATAACCCTCCCCCTTGCTTCACCCCCCTTCATCCCACTTCTCAAAACAGATCTACGCCAAGCGCATACGTAGTGTGCTAGTAGGAAACGCACTGTGTGTTCAACTACATGCGTACATGGTATAGGATTGCAGAGAGCGTGACGAGAGCGTGGCGAGAGCGTAGAGCAAACGGCCTCGTCTCATTGTTCTGAGCTATTGTTGCAGATACACGTAGCGTGCACAGTGAATAGCTCGGAAAGCGTGGCGAAAGCGTACGGAGAGCGTAGTAAGATTATCGTAGTAAGAGCGCGAACAAGCTACCATTGTTTCATTAATCGCTCGATTTCTCGGCGCTTGCTCTGCGCTTTGATCAAAATGTGTTTTTTTTTCTAAGTACGAGAGCGCAGGAGAATCGCGGCTCAGGTGTGACGGCAGCTATCGACTATAATTTTGAAATATTTTAAAATAAACAAAAACAAAATTAAATAAGTAAAACAATGTGTCCCCCCTAGCCTGAATTTGCCGAGTTTAAGTAAGTACGTTCTGATCCTTATTTTTGTTTAAATTAATACTAACAAAGGGAACATTTGTTAAAAAAAAGCTATCGACTATAATTTTAAAATGTTTTTTCATTAATTAAAATGAACAAGTTTCAGTACTGTACACAAGCATCTGGGTGTACTGAGTTTTCTCTTAAGCTCGATTCGAATCTTCATTCTGTCGAAAGGTACATCGCTGCGCGACCGCCAGTGATCTGTCTTGTAATTCTATAGTCTTTGGTACCACGTTGCTGCGCGTGACGTGACCCGCGCTCAGATCAACAACGGCGTAAGCGAATACTAAACAAAATATCCAAACCTCACTTAAACTGACTACATGTAATTGTATATTCTTCATTTTCGACACCCTTTTCCGTGACATGCCTTTCCAAATGTCGGCTTTACAATACCTTTACAAGATGTTGTAAGATTATGCGAAATCAGTTAAACGCCTATATTGACCGATATAAAGGTTGTTGGAGGGACGCATTCTTTTTTCATTCGTAGAATCCAAATTACAGGGCTTTTCGATCTGGATTTTTTTTGTGTGTTACAATGATCCCCATCCGTCTACTGGAAGCTGTTCGGAAGATTTGTAAAAGGCCGACAGTACCTTTAAGGTGACATAACTATAGAGTATATAGAGGGGGAGTAAAACAACAAAATGGTTTGGTGCTATCATCATTATGGTGGCAAGGGATTATTGTAAGTTCTTTGTCAGCTGGATGCATGGCTGTATAAATTATGTTTTGTTATTTTGGACAAACATTCATCGTCACGATGTGGTAACCATCTTGAAATCCATTTCATGGTTCTAGGGTAATCATGTCTCTTCGCCGTTGACTGTGTATACTAGTTGAACAGCAGATTCGACGCTCTCCACATACAATGTTATACAGGGTGGCCCAAACAAAACGGAACGGGCCACTTCCCAAAATATAGCACCAAAATATTTATGTCCCACGGATAGGGTGTCTTTTCCAATGAAAAACGATACCAAGAACAGTAATGTTGGTCGTGTAGTTTTTGTTTTAGGACGCCGTGAGTGAGACCATGTCAGGTGCCAATTTTTACCTAGTCAATGCCAGTTAAATTGCACTCCCTGCCCGCAATACAATTAATCGACCATGCTCATTCTCTCGGTACACGGCTGAGTGCACACTGACAATGGAGCGCCTTGTAAAACGCTATGAAAGGCGGTACGTGCGATGTATCAAGCACTGGCTCGGTATAAATTGACAAAAAAGAGAACCTGACATGGTGTCACTCACAGCGCCCTAAAACAAAAACTACACGACCATATTGACTGTTCTTGGTATCGTTGTTCATTTGAAAAGACACCCAATACATTTGTTACTATATTTTGGGAAGTGCCCCGTTCCGTTTTTTTGGGCCACCCTGTATTGCGACGTAATTGCTCTAGGTTTTCACCGATTTCAGCAGTCTCGTTATGGTATGGCCACACGATACTTGCGACGACCTGCAACAGCTTGCGATTGGTCACGTGCGCGTATGAAAGGCGGATAGTGTAAAAGTCTGTAATACATCACCGCCCTGTACAAACTCACTGCAGATTTACTATATAAATTACACTCACAAAATGTTCCGCAATGCAAGGATGAGCGTTAATATCTCTCTGCTCTTATGTTGATCTTGATGCACAAATTATAGAATACTACTACTACTACTACTCCTCCTAATAATAATGATAACTCTAATAGTAATATTGATAATTATAACAATAATATTATTTAATAATAATTAATAATAATAGTAGTTCGTATTATATAGCGCCTAATAGCCTCTAAGCGTGCTAGCGGTAGGCTACCCCATTGGTGCACCAAGCTTATATGAAATTAGCCTGAGTATGGAGCCATATCAAAGACAAATGTTGCAAAATATAAACATAGGACGTGGTGCAAGCTTTTGGCTTTTAGCTCATACAAAGACCCCCAATGGGCCAAATATAAATTACCGCGGTAAACAAGGTATAAAAACAACATAAATAATAACTGTGGGACACGAAGGAGAATGTTGGGCCCAAGAGCGCAAGAGTCGAGACCCCCCCCCCCCCCCCCTTCGTTGTCATGTGGATGCCGATCCCAATCATGACACTACAAATCTGTCGGTTGAATACCTCCCTTTCAATGGTGAGGGTGTGTAATGAGAATAAATAACTTTTGATGAAAAGCAGAAATATCTAGGGGCAATTCCACGCCAAAGTGGACATTTGACCAAAAATTTTACAAGCATTTTTATGATACAAATTTGGTATCAAATCAAAGCTTAAATTCTATATTTTTTTAATTCAATGAGAAAATTTTAGTTTTACATAATTTTAGTTGTTTTTTTATAATAACTTTATAACCATAATTGAACCCCACAAATTTGACATTTTTGTGAAAAAGTGTTTTGATCCTGTGTTTGTTTTATATTTCCCCAGTTAAGCCTAAAAAACATTATTCTGACTCCTGAGATATGACCATTTTGTAAAATAGTAAATTTGTATGATTAATTTGATTTGTTATGCTTCAATGACTTCTTATTTTCAGCCTATGAAAATGTCCTTCCGTTACCGAAAAATCAATATTTTTAATTTTGTGGCTCACATTCTTGTTAGAGAGCAGACCAATCTTCAGTGCAAAACAAGTTCAAGTAGGCCTTCCCATTGCTAACAATTGTGTTACTCATTGTTTCTTCGTTAATTAATAAATAACAAAAGAAAATGTCCTTCCGTTACCATACAATGGTAACAGATGGACAAGGTACCTCATATTACATATTATGTCAAAATTTATGTTCAAAAATTGGTCTCTCATATATGAAAACGCAAAATAATGAGACAATACCTGCAATGGCCAGCTATCAGTGGCGTAGCGTGGTCAGACTAGTAATTTTCTGTGTTTCAACCAATCAGATTTGTGCATTTAGAACATTTGATCTGGCTCACAATTGATTTCATCTCTTTCTGCAACAGGGCCCTTGTACCATGATGCCATTTGTCTGGATTTCTATTGTATGGGGATTAGTAGGTCTATTTAACTGTGGTGAGCCAGGGTGTGAATAGGCTCTGATCATGACTTTGAATAGGTCTTTTTTTTACACAATACACCCCTATAGAATTCTTGGACATGGGTGTAGGTCTAAAATAATTACATTTTACATGAAATTTGCAAACTAAAAACAAGGCGGTAGAAAAAGCAAGAAATAACATATCTCCAATTCTTTCATATATTGTAGAAATTATATCAAGCCAAGATTTAAGCAAACAAATTTCTCAAAATTATTTGATCCACGAGGTAAAACGGAAGGTCAAAATCTAAGGTCAAAGGTTATCGTATCCAAACTCGCTCATGCATGAACACAAATGGCATAAATGGATTGCACATAACATCCCCAGTCCAATGACACCTTTACAAAATAAATTGACCCAACGGTTAATGGACAATGGCCATTTGAAAAATGGTGCCCACGCCCAGTCTTACAAAACTCCCCCATAAGAATCGACCATAGCGCCAAAACCATTGGGCGGATTGGGCTAAAACTTAAATATTTGCGCTTTTAAAGGTTGAAATATCATACATACCAAATATTAGCAAATTTGAAGGGGGCTGCGATGAAAATTTTCAATTTTTTTAAAGGTGATTTGACATGGAATAACCCTACTGTGTCATATCATACATTATAGTCCATTATGTCCTTCCGTTACCGAACACTGGTCCGCTTTGTGTGAAATAACTCAAATATCTGCGGACAAATTTTAATCAAAGAACAAGTAAATTCTTCTTAACCCTTCAGAGAATGAAATGTGTACCCTTAAAATATTTTGTATTATTTAATATCACAGATTTTAGACAAAACTGATTTGATAACAAAACCTTGTCCATTTTAGTGTCCTTCCGTTACCGACCTCATTTGTATGCATATTCAATAATGTGCGGTGATCAAAAAAATAAAAAAAATTATGGGACCTTAAAACTGTATGTTTTGGAAGTATTGTTATCAAAATAGACGGTTCTAACAACACAAGTATTTAAAAATGTCTTTCTTAAAGTTGACAATTTGTGTCTGAATGTCCTTCCGTTACCATGGATTGACCATGAATAAGAGCCATTGGAGCATGAAATATAGTAAGAAAAAAAAATAGAAATGTAAATGCTTGTCATGTCCATATGCTAGCTATGATACAAACTCATTTTAGACCACAAAAGAGATGTTTCCTTCTTATAAATGGTCTTTAAATTTCAAAATTAATTTTATTGTACAATTCCAATAGACTTTTCAGAGGTCCTTCCGTTACCGTCCTTCCGTTACCGAACACTGGAGTAATTAATTTCTCATAATTAATATACCAACGTAGATATTTTTCTTAAAAGGTGGTGTTATACTCTGTGAACATAAGGAAATTGACTAGTAGCCAACTTAACATGATAAACCTCGTAACTTCACAGAGATTGGGTCATAACTAAAAAACTTGAAAATCCATGTCCATTTTGCCGTCCTTCCGTTACCGGCCTCATTAGTGTCCATATCTAATTTACATAATGCAGTCAAAATTTTAGAAATAGTGGAAATCAAAGGTGTCCCAACAAGGATCAAAGACATGCCATTTAGAATAAAAAATCAAAAGCAGGATCCTGGAATTATTTGATTGAAGTTCCAAAATTGTGTCTGAATGTCCTTCCGTTACCGTGGAATTGCCCCTAGAGGCTTGCCAGGAGTATTCAGGATAAATTATTGTCTAACAAACAACGCATCGTTGCCATGGATACAATTTCAATAGGTCACCGCAATTACCGCATGCGATGAGACTTGCCTGAAGTATTCAGGATTAAGTATTGTCTACCAAACCATGAATATTTGCCATGGATACAATTTCAATAGGACAATAGGGTGAGCTGCAGCAACCGCAATAACCACAATCACCGCATGCTCTCTCTCTCTTCTATTGTTTTGATCGCAACGGATTTTGAACCGAGTTTTTTGATGTCCAAAACCTTGCGACGGGACTTGCGATGGGAACCTGCCGTCGCAATAGAACACACGGCGCATGAGTTCCACGTGACCGCTCTTGCTATTGTTTGATCAACAACCCAAAACCGGGCTTATAATGCTTATTAAGCACGATAAATCATATATGAGGTTTATTTTAGCCAAAATGTAATACACAAAACCTATTTATGGCTATACTTAGGAATTAGACCGAATTTATTGCGATATTTGCATTCTGTTGTAACCTCCAGTTATTTCAAACATGATCGGCCCTTCATAAGTTCTATTGTCTTGTTGCAGGTCGTCGCAAGTGTCGTGTGACCACTCCATTACCTAGAAAAATCTTCAAGTATTTGAGGTAATGCATACAGCCTGCAACTAGTTCGGGATTCATCCCAAGTACGTTGGCTACAAAGGGGAAAAGACGCGCCACTTTCTTTGTGTCCAGTGGTGTTGTGTTATCTTCGAAGAATTGTTCAACCCTTTATGGCCCGGTCAGATATCAACGGATATCGGAAACGTATGCCCAACGAATAGACAATTTGCGAAATTAAATTATCCGGTGATGAAAGTCGTCTCCATTGCTTCATGTGCAAAACATAGAACAACGTACATCACCGGACAAGGAACGGACAAGAATCGTATAGAACGGATGGAAAATTTTGCTCTCCGTTTGAAATCAGTTTGCGCAATCCGTTGATATGTGACCGGGCTATTAATACGTTTAGTCCAGTCAATCTAGCATATATAAGGGGGTAACCTCGGCAAAATTGCAACACGGGATTTCTTTTCGGAATTCTGTTCAGGAAACTCCCCTTAACAACCAAAAAAAAGTCCCAAGAAATCGGAGTTGCGGAAAGTGGTTTAATTTGCATAATATGCAAATTAGGTATTGTTTGAAAGTAAAAATATGAAATTAATTGTTTAAAAATATTTATATACTATATTAACGCCAAAAAAGTATGGCAACCCAATATTGGTATCCCAAACTACACGATGATCACACGTCCGTTCTAATAATAGCTACCTAATTTGCATAATATGCAAATTAAGTTCTAAAAAAAAGACAATATTGCATATTTGTTTACAAAATGGGCTTCATTGATAGGATGCAAATGAAAAAGTATCTTTTTAAACGTCAGATATGAAAAAGGGTAAAGTTTGACATACAATCAAAACATTACTATCAAAGTAATTAGCATAATATGCAAATGAGCTATTGTTTAAATGGACCAATGAAATTATGTATTGTTTGAAATTTTAGATGTATGATTGTAGCTTGAAAAGTTTGCGAATCTTTTGGGATTTTTCTTCGAAATTTCATTCAGAAAACTCCCCTGAACAACATACAAAAAGTCCTAAGAAATCGAAGCTGCGGAAAGTGGTTTAATTTGCATTATAAAGATAATTAGCAAATTTGCATAATTATGAAATAAGGTCAGGGGTCATTTTCTATCTAGGAATAGTACGCTAGTAATTAAAACAAATATTCTTAGGTATTTTGGGGCAAGGAATCCATTTCCGGTGCTCGTTTGCGAGTGCCATATGGAGAAAACCCTGAAATCCAAGATGGCTGCTTCCTAATTTGCATATTTATGAATATTATTGGTTTTCATTGGCTACAGCCTCTAATGAGCAATAATTATAGGGTTTTTTCTTTAATCGTGTTCTAAATTTTTATCAAAGATACTTCAGCTTGGTTGCCGCCTTGGCAACCTCTAGCAATGCATATAATTAGCATAATTTTATTATTTACCTAATTTGCATATTCCCCCAAATTGAGTATATTGGGAACCCGGAAAGTAAAAATGACGAGAAATACCACTTTTCCAAGGTTTTTGGGGGCAGGAAATCCATTTATGATACTTAATTCGACGTATCACCTTGGCAACCCACATAATTCCCAGATGGCCGTCTTTGGTGTTTTAAAGGAGATAATGCTATTTGCCACTTTAACAGCATTTAGTTTAAAAGCATAATTTGTTCACTGTTAGCACATTGAAATTTAAGTATTCCGATTGCTAATTCGAATAATGGAGAGTCCAAAAAATATAATATTGTTCTAATATAACCAAAAGAATGAAGTTGTGTATCATTACATGTGAAACTTGGGGAGCAGCCATCTTGGATTTAAGAAGGTTGCCATGGTGCTATATGGAAATAAGTATAAAAAATGGACTTGTTGCCCCCCAAAACTTTGGAAAAGTGGTATAACTTGTCATTTTTACTTTCCGGGTTCCCAACCCAGATAACAATGCGACGTTGGCGGAACGTAGTCTATAGTCGGCACCGTCGCGGTTGGAAAAACAACGTTTAGCCAACGTTGGCCTACGGTAAATTCACAACCATATTTTTGCAGTCGGCGAGCTGACGTTAAAACAACGTTAAGCCGACGTTGGCTGTTGACTGTTGGCAAACTGGTCGGCAAATGTACGTTGAAACAACGTTGGGTGATAGTTAGACGAACAATCATATTTATATGGTCGAAAAGCAAACGTTGGGCCAACGTTTCGCCTACTACGTTGGATATTGGTTGGCTAGTTGACGTCGTATTAACGTTTGACAAACAACCGCATTACGACGGTAGGCAAGCCAACGTAGGGCCAACGTTCACTTATATAGTCGTATGAACGTTGGGGTTTAGTCGGCTCAATGTTGGCTTGACGTCAGAAATAGCAAAATAAAAGGTTGGGCAAACGTTGACGCAACATTGGCAATTGACGTTGGCTTATGGGGGTTGGGCCGACGAGGGCCCAGCGGCAAGAATGACGTGGGCAAAACGTCACGTTTTGTCGTTGGCCCAACATGACCGCCTACATTGGGCCAACGATGGGCCAACGTAGCATTGTTATCTGGGAATATACTCAATTTGGGGGAATATGCAAATTAGGTAAATAACCCAATTATTCAAATTATATGCGTTGATAGAGGTTTCCAAGGTGGCAACTAATCTGAAATAGCTTCACTACATATTGGAATGATTGCTCATTACAGGATGTAACCACTTAAAACCAATAATATTCATAAATATGCAAATTAGGGGCAGCCATCATGGCTTTTAGGGCGTTGCCTATACGACACATGCAAATGAGCACCGTTAATGGATTCCTTGCCCTATATTACCCTAGTATAATCGTTTTTTTATCAATATTGTACTATTCCTAAATAGAAAATGACCCCTGACCACATTTCAGATATATGCAAATTAGCTTATATTTATATTTCAAATTAAACCACTTTCCGTAGCTTCGATTTCTTAGGACTTTTATTATGTTGTTCAGGGGAGTTTCCTGAAGAGAATTCCGAAGAAAATTCACATGTTGCAATTTTGCCGAGGTCAAGACTCTATATTGACTGGACTCATGTGTTCGTTGAACTTGGTACAAATTGATTACCATTCTGTAGCCGATAGTTTTCATTCATTTGTAAATGCAAAGTTACATCAAAACTAAAATTATCAGCAACCGTTTCAATAGCTCATTTGCATATTAATCAAAGCACTTTAATTACAGGCCTACTGTTTTGGTAGGATGTCTAACAAAAATACGTGGTACTACTGACCTGATAAATATAGGTTTTATCGTTTGTATTCACTCAACAAGTCCGTTTTTTTTAATAAAAATGTGCAATATTTAACCATTTTTGTGGACATTAATTTGCATATTATGCAAATTATATGCAAATTATGTTGAACTGATATACGTGTCACCGTGTGTTATGGTATATTGGCTTTTGATACAAGATGTGCACACTCATCTGGCTATTATAGTGCATCTACATTTCAAACAATACAGAACTTCATATTGATCCAATCAAACTATAGCTCATTTGCATATTATGCAAAGTACTTTCATGCTAACGTTTCGATTGCGTGTCACCCTAACCTGTTTCATATCTGACCTTAAAAATATAAAGGCTTTATCATTTGCATCCACTCGATCAAGTCTATTTGTTCAACAATATGTAATATTTGATTTTGGGGGGAAACCTAATTTGCATATTATGCAAATTATGTAGTAATTACTAGTACGGGTATGCGTTCATCGTGTACTCTATGATCCTAATATTGGTTTGCCATACTTTTCTGGCGTCAATATAGGTTATAAATATTTTTAAACAATTAATTTAATATTTTGACATTCAAACAATACCTAATTTGCATATTATGCAAATTATGTAGTAATTACTAGTACGGGTATGCGTTCATCGTTTACTTTATGATCCTAATATTGGGTTGCCATACTTTTCTGGCGTCAATATAGTATATAAATATTTTAAAACAATTAATTTAATATTTTTACACTCAAACAATACCTAATTTGCATATTATGCAAATTAAACCACTTTCCGCAACTTCGATTTCTTGGGACTTTTTTTTTGGTTGTTAAGGGGAGTTTCCTGAACAGAATTCCGAAAAAAAATCCCGTGTTGCAATTTTGCCGAGGTCAAGACCATATATTGACTGGACTAGTTATATTACTAGGACTGTAGGATGATGGCATAAGCGGATTAGGTCAATCAACTGATACTTTATTTTGTTCTCATATCGATCGCCCCAAAAGGTATTAGGGATTATAGTATAAGTGAATTAGGGCAATCAACCGATACTTTCTTTTGTTCTCGTATTGATTGCCCCAAAGTACCGCCCTATTCTACTTCGGATCATTATAAAGAATAGAGTATTATCCAGAAATGGTTGGGGTATTTGGCGCAGTCCAAATGCATTTAGATCTAGGAGCTGTCGGCCCCTCCCTCCCTTTCCGGATTCTGTAACACTACCTTTCGTTCAATGAACGGGAGGGTCGAAAGCACAATCACTATTTGCACAAGAGACACCACCAAGCTGGTCACAACGGCAACCTTCTTCAATTCCTGCATGGCAAAGGGGAGGACGGAACATCGATTTGACATGAATATGACGACTTAAAAGGTAATAATAACCCGACACTGTCTAAATTGCAAACTAGATAATATACATGAGATGAAATGCCAAGGATATTATTTCATCGGAACAAAATTATACTATATAATATGGATCATGTAAACGGAACCTGCCAAGCTTTTCAAATGCATACATGCAGTGGCGTAGACAGGTTTTTACACCTGGGGGGGATGAAATTTTTCCCCGGCCGAGACCGAGGGAATTGGGGCAAAATTGGGCAAAGACCTAAGGGGGCTCACGATTTTTTTTTGTGCAGGGGCTCATGCCCAACCACACTCACAGGGTTGCCAACTTTGAACCGGATGAGAGTGAGATAATGCGCGGGAGCGAAGCGACAGAGTGGGGGAGGGTGTTGGAGGGGGTGTCACCCCTCCCACCGCAGGGAGCTTTTGCATTTTGGGACTTGAAATTGTGCAATCTGGTGCATAGCTAGATAGGAAATCTGGCAAAGCGTGTTATGATTTGGGGGAGGGTGTTGGAGGGGGTATCCCCCCTCCCACGATAAGGAGCTTTTGCATTTTTGGACTTGCAACTGTGCAATCTGGTGCCAACCTAGATAGGAAATTCGGGAGCAAGATTGACTGTATCTAGGAAAGCGTGTTATGATTTGGGGGGAGGGTGTGGGAGGGGATATCCCCCCTCCCACGGTAGGGAGCTTTTGCATTTTTGGACTTGCAACTGTGCAATCTGGTGCCAACCTAGATAGGAAATATGGGGAAAGCGTGTTATGATTTGGGGGGAGGGTGTTGGAGGGGGGGGGGGGGGGGGTGTCCCCCCTCCCACGATAAGGAGCTTTTGCATTTGTGGACTTGAAACTGTGCAATCTGGTGCAAACCTAGATAGGAAATTCGGGAGTAAGATTGACTGCATCTTGTGTAAGCATGATATGACTTGATCGACCCGAAATGTTCAATATATTTTTCACGAAGAAAACAAATAATTGACACACTAATAAATATGTACCCCAACACACAAATATATTACATTATATTTATTTTCATACACAGGTCCAACATAAACCATATGCCACATTATCTATTATGCAACAACATAGCCTACAGTCACGAATGAGTGCCGATGGAGCGAAGCGACCGATGGCTGGGGCAGAGCCATATGGGGAGGTTTTGGGAGGGGGGTAACGGTTAAGATGTTGCATTTATATACTTGAAATGGTGCAATTTGGTGCACGGTCACACAAACAGCCAGAGCAATGCCGATGTAGGCACAGGGGAACTACATGCCCGGTAGAGAAAAGGTACTCACCCCACATCATACACAAGTTACATAACAAACTGAGATAATCTGTTCGCGCGCGAAGCGCGCAGCGAAAACTTGGATGTATAAATTAGATTTTGAATGTTAGAATTAACAAGTCTTAGCTCATACATTGTATACCACTTACACACACAAACACACACACCTACACCATTCAAACACACACCAAAAAAGATGTATTTTCCTAAAAACCTGGGGGGGATGATTGTACACGTCATCCCCCCACCTTGTGAGGTGGGGGGGGGGGGATGCATCCCCCTCACCCCCCCCCCCCCCCCCCCCCCCCCGTTGTCTACGCCCCTGCATACATGCATAGTGAGGTCTGAGCTATAATACGTTGCAGAAAGAGTTATAATCGATTGTATGTAATGTTGCCATTAACAGTATAGCAAGTCAGAAAATATGCACATTCATAATTATGTGCGCATTTAATCACATGATCTGACTTGCCTTTAATTGCAACATTAAAATCGATTGCAATTATTTCTGCAAAGGGGGGATGAACTTTGAATTCTATACCGTTGATGACGCTGTATGCAGCAACCCAAGTCGAAATTCCCATATAAACCCATGTTCCACCTTTCCTATTGAAACCCATATAAACCAAACAATAAGCCTAAGGGTTTCTATGGGGCCTCGATGATATTCTGGGGTCAAATGTTACATTAGTAGGTCAAAGGTCATATGAGGTCAAATATGAAAGTTGACCTGCAAGTGTCTATTAGGGTTGATACATGTCCAACCCTGCATCTGTTTGTAACCAAACTTAATTGGTAGGTGCCCTGTATAGGCCCCCATAATATTTTGGGGTCAAAGGTCACATAAGTAGGTCAAAGGTCAAATTTGAAAGGGCAGCAAGAGTATTTAATTAGGGTTGATAACTTTCCAGCCCTGAATCTGTTTGTAACCAAACTTGATCGGTAGGTGCCCTTTATTGGCCCCAATAATATTCTTGGGTCAAAGGTCATATAAACAGGTCAAAGGTCAAATGTGAAAGTTTACCTGCAAGCGTATATTAGGGTTGATAACTTTCCAACTTTGTATCTGTTTGTAACCAAACTTGATGGGTAGGTGCCATATATTGGCCTCCATGATATTCTTTGGTCAACGGTCAAAGGTCAAATTAGGTCAAATGTGAAAGTTAACCTGCAAGAGTCTATTAGGGTTGATACCCAAGCC
>JBAMJV010014589.1:0-15343 GCA_037951105.1 Echinarachnius parma
TGAATATACAGTTGATTTGTAATTTTGTATGTATGTAAGGTAATTATTTATACTTTTTTTCATTAGAATTGTAATTGTTCTATTTTCTGTTCATGAATAAGATGTTAACACTGGACATAATGTGTTTATGTATATCAAATTGTAAATGTTATATGTATATAATTTGGAGGAATCGTAATCACTTAACCAAAAACAGGTTTGTGTGTGTGAGGGAGGGGGGGGGGGGGAGGTGTGGGGGTGTATTTGTGTAGTATTGTTATGAAAATCACTTTTCACCTGGCAAAATGAGGAGTGTAATTTTGCAAAAACCCATAAACGACGTTCTTGTCATTTTAAAGATAAAATACATGATAAACACAATATTGATTTTGAATGATAAGGTACTCACTCATTGCATATCAACACATGGTTTAAAAGAAATTAGTACATATTCTTATTAATTTCATTGTTCGTTTTTCAGCAATTCAATCGCGATTATCTCGGAGGGTTTAAAATGTTTTTGCTGGTTTTATCTTTTAACCCTTTAACTACGCCTCATACAACAACACTTACACTCGGTGCACGAAATAAAACTTGGAGGGAGTCAATTTAAAGTTGTATTTTTATTTTACAAATGTATAAGGCAAGCCCATTCCACCACGGTAAAATGACGAAGTATTGAATTTGAAACAAGAGAAAACATATTATAGGCGTAGTACTAGTTGTACAAAAGATAGTAAAACTATATGCATGCTTGCAATAAACATGTATCACTATCAAACACGGGCGTAGCGACTTACGTAATACCTATTCAACTGGGGGGGGGGGGGATGAATGAATAGATCATCCTCCTAGTTAAATGGGTAACAATGACATGTCTACGCCCGTGCTATCAAACTTACTACACAGCAAACCTGTTATAGTGGCCAACAATTACTGTCCATAGCAACCAACCTGAATATAGTGGCCAATTACGAGTGTAAAGAGGGGAATGCGATCGATTGTGACCAATCGTAATAATGTGATCGATTGGTAGTCTTATGATAATCCTTACAATCACAATTAGTATTATTGCAATACAAAATTGCAACAAAAATAATGACAAGTTCAGTCACACCTGCCCTAGTGGCCACTTGTAAATATGATTCAACCTGCTTGACGTAGCCACCAAAAGCGGTCCCCTGTAGCTGGAGAGACAACATATATTAGAACAGTTCGTCTATAGCTAGTCTATTCAGAGGGGCCGCTTTTTTCGTTACCCTAGCTACGTGGCCACTATACACAACTGTACAAATGTTAAGGCCCCTGTCTAGAGGGCCACTTTTCTTGTTACCCCTCGTGGTCACTTTACACAGGTTTGACTGTATTCGCTAACATTCGGTCATGAAGAACATATTTTACAATTACACAAAATAGTAATGTTAAAGGGTACCACCACCCAAAAATAATATTCTTCTTATAGAAAGGTACCGTCTTTAGTATTCCATTCCTTCAAAAAGTTCACAAAAATATGTTTTCAGAAAAAAATATATAATTGGAAAACGCATCACCATTCTCAACCATGCGTTCATGCGGTCTGAATTGCGTAGACTATATGCGTGCAGAGCCAGAGCGCACTGTGCAGGGAATCAATTGACGTACGCGTGAAAGCATTGGCGCACTCGCAAATGCTTGGCCCGTATGGAACCAGGAAATAGCAGTGGTTCCGTAAGTGGTGGAAATTAATTGCTTTGTTTATGAATTACACAACCCTTTGCAAAATGTTGGGTATCTATTTGATATCACAAAACGATACCAAAACATATAATAATGTGTTGTCCTTTGCCTGGTGATCCCCTTTAACGGGATAGTTCAGTTTTGGTATTGGCGCTTTTTTGAGAGGTAATGTAAAACTGAGTGTCAAATTTGTAAGAGCATACAACTTTAATGGCAACAAATATTTGATCAAAATCGGTTCAGAAACAGCGGAAATATCAATTATTATATCCGATCGGAATGAATGTGGGATCCCACATTTATTCGATTATTTCAGAAAATAAAATATGTTTTTAACTAGTAATTTTTGATGATCTCTCTATAATCATTATTCGTTTTTGTAGAATGGCGCCCTCTTCTGTTTTAACGGCTTACTTAGTCCTTTGTAATGTTGTATACTTTTCGAGCACGGTGGAGTTATAACTATTAGTTTGTAATGTTATAGTGCAGGTTTTGGTTACTAAAATTACGTTTGACCAAAACTGCACTATCCCTGTAAGCCCTTCACCATCCTACGTTAAAAATTAGGATTCTTAGCTAAGGAATACAATTTAAATCATCTACAAGCAATGTACATTTACAAGTTATTATGAATTATTATTACAATCACAAAAAACACGATAATAATTTACCAACCCCATGTAAAGTTCATTTACAGATAAAACAACATTGCAATCAAGCTATTATTATCTATACTAATGTACTATTTCTACAATCGCATACCATATAAGTTTATGTATTATACCACTCGAATGACTTGTTAAAAATATAATATAGTGTTACACAACGTATTTCAGTATTTTGTTAAAATGATAATATAAAATACCACAACGTGTTTCAGCTCGAAACTGCGTTCATGTTACATACAATAAGAAATTAACATTAAAATCAACTGAATGAAAGCTATTATATAGAAATAAACTTTGCGCGCATAATTAAACAAAATAAAAATGCAATCCAAATACTGCACACTTTATGATATCAACCTTTTTTACAAGCATTAATGAGCTGCATATGAACAGCATACACTCCCTTATTAAAGGGAATTAGTAATTATCAGAATAAACCAAAATGACCCAGAAATATTATTCTAATTTTTGTTCGTGTGCATGCATTTCAACCGATGACGAACGTCTAGAACGCCCTAATCAAGTGACGACATACTCAAAAACAATAACGTCCTCGGTTGTTGAAACCAAATAACCAACAATTGAATAGGACTTTTGGCAGATTCATGGACACATTTGAGTCTGTGTTGAAAAAAAAGGAACAGCGAGCCAAAAAACAAACCTAATTTGAAAGTTTTTTTTTGAAATCATGTATAGCATTTATTCAACATGAAACTTTCTCACATCGCTCAGTCAACACAACAGACACCATGAACACCCTTTAGTAAACAAATCCCTTAGTCAGATTTGCATGGGGCGCAAACAAGTTGTACTAGATCCCTTTAAAATTGCTGAACGACAAATATGAACATGCTTAATCAAAGCAAACATTATATTCAAACTACAATTAGTGCATCGTGGTTGAGTGTTGTCGGGCTCATGTGAGAGGAGGGAGGGGGGAGGGGAGGGAGTCACGCAATAGATAGGGGACACACAATTTATTTATGTCTATTTATTTATGTATTTATTTATGTATTTATTTATTTCTTTGTGTATGTATTTATTTATTTATTTGTTCATTTATTTATTTATTTATTCATACATGTAGATAGTTTATACCCATACGATTGATACGTTGGCTATTGTTTTGGAAAAATAACTGGGGGCATGTGCCCCATCCCTAGCTACGCCACTAAATACAGTTTCATAGTTATGGTCACAAGTTGTAGACACAATCAAAAATGATACTGTATTCACATGTTAATACCAGGTGAAAAGACAAAATCTCTTGTATAAAATAGTTCCAAAATAGTTTTCTCTCTATAAAGTAAGAATGATTACCGAATTCCAGTGAAGGCAATACCGGGCAATGATCATATCTTTAAGGACATCCCCCCCCCCCCCAAAAAAAAAAAAAAAAACACAAAAAAAACACAAAACAAGCTTCACTTGCTTAGCTTGAAAAAAAAATGGCCAAACATGCTGTATATTCAGTGACCAATAGGTTGAATTAGAGTTTCAAAATGTGAGCAATACAATGTTAGAAAAAGTCACACAAATGTTGGTGAAAATCGTACAAAAAATATAGAAATACCGACCCCCAAATCGTAAAGGGGATAGAGGGCCGGGGGGGGGGGGGGGGGGGGGCTCCTCGATTTTAATACACGTACTTTGCCGATACGGTCAAGAGCAGCGCAGCAAGAAGAACCGCGTAGCTAGTCTCACGCCCAGTCGCTCCATTGCAAAGCGAACCACTGCATGTGCACAAGGATCCATCTTCCAGGCCGACATAGGTGAGATTGGGGATCACGAACTGCAGAAAGTTGTTCAATGTGGCGGGCACACTGAAGTAGGAGATCGCCACGTAGTCACTATCCTTCAGGCACCCTAGTTGTTGGGGGCTGCAATAACGCCGCATAGCCTCCACCACGATATTGCCAGCTGCAATGTATAAATCACATCATAGGAACGGGTTCAATTTATTTCAATTCAATTACAAACTGTTACATAGTAAATTTAAAATATTTATATTATACAGTCGGTGTGAAAGTGAAATTGTACAAAATATGTCCAAGACAAATCAAGGGATATCTGTCCAAATCACTGTGTAAATTGTGTGCATGTGTGTGTGTGTTACGTGAACCAATGTTTGGTGCCAAATTAGTCCAGTTTGTATTTATTCGAGTTGATTTTATTGATTTAAAACAGACAAACATGTACTTTGTATACAGTGACGTCAGTGTGACGGCATGTCACAGCCAGGAAGCGCAAACATTATTCATTACCGTGTGATCTTACTGGTGATAAATTGAATGAGTTTTTTGTATCAGTTGGAAATGTTAAAATTAATAATACTGAAGATATAATATGGAAAAATACATGAATTTATGTTTGATAGTATAAAAGAAAGTGATGTTAATGATGCTTTGGAAAAGTTAGGAAATGAAAGTAATGTGGATATACTTAATTGTGATTCGAAATTGCTCTGTATAGCTGCTTCTGTCATAACTGAATCATTAACTTTATTATTTGAAGAAAGTCTTAAACTTGGTATTGTCCCAGTAGATTGGAAAATATCAAAGGTAACTCCCATCTATAAAGGAAAAGGGGAAAAATAATCTATTAAATTATAGGCCGATTTCCGTAACTAGTCACGTGGTGAAAATTTTAGAAAGAACAATCCAGAGCTTGTTGTTAAGGTACTTTCGTAATAATGATTTAAATTCGATAGATCAATCTGCATTTTTACCCAATCACTCAACTAATACATGTATACATAGAGCCGTCGATGATTGGCTCGAGTCATTTAATGAAAATGAAATGGTTGCGACTTGCTTTCTTGATATATCTAAATGTTTTGATTCCATTAATCATGAATTGTTATTAAAAAACTAGAATATTACAGTATTAAAGGCAATGCATTGAAATGGTTCATTCGTTACTTAAAGGATAGAAGTCAAATAGTTTATTGTCATGGTGTGTTATCTAAATCTGAACGTATACTTTATGGCGTACCTCAAGGGAGTGTTCTTGGACCTATATTGTTTCTTTTATTTATAAATGACTTGTCACAATCGGTACAATTATGTTCATGTAATATGTTCGCAGATGATGTAGTTGTTTATTATGCAGATGAAGATATTGATAACTTGGTGAAACATTTTCAAGGTGATTTAAATCTCATTTTTAAATGGTATGAACAAAATAGGTTACGACTTAATGTAGATAAGACAAAGGTCATGCTTTTAAGTACACGTTCAACACATCAGTTAAATGTTTATATGGATGATAAGAATATTGATCAGGTTCATATGCTTTCGGTACTTAGGTGTAGAAATTGATGATAAACTTACATGGAATGCTCATGTTCATAACCTTGTTCGATCTATTTCTAGTATATTATACTCATTGCGTAAAATGTCCCAATTTCTGGATAAAAAGTCTTTATTAATGATGTATACTATGACCATTCAACCTTGTATAGATTATTCGATCACAGTCTGGGGCAATTGTTCACAGAAGAATAAGGATTTATTATATCGCTTACAAAAAAGGGCAGCTAGAATTGTTACATCTTATTATGATTATGAGACTGTTAATGGAGAAGATTTGATTAAAACACTAAATGGCAATCATTAGGTCAAAGAATGAATTATTTTTTAGCAACATTAATGTACAAATCCGTTTATGGAATAGCTCCTACTAACTTATGTAATGCAATTGAAATGGTTTGCGATCGCCACGATATTAATACGAGAGCAGCTAACACTTTGAATATTATACTACCTAAACCGAAAGTGCAATGTTATAAAAATAGCCTTATATACTCGGGTGGCATTGTCTGGAACTCGCTGCCTAGTCATTTACAATGTTCGAGGTCTCTTCCCTCTTTTAAACGTTTATACAAACAGCTGTATTTTCACTGATGCATGTATATATATGACCAGCGGAAAGATAGATAGATAGACTGTTTTTTTTTATTATATTTGTTTTAAATAAGTTGTTCAGTAAATACTCCAACAGATACGTGATTTGTCGGACAAAGCAGAACGAGTAGATGAATGTATCTGGTTTTGTTCGTGGTTATGTTTCCATTGTGTGATACGGATGAGTGAATGTGTATGCTTCTCCCATTGTGATGTGTGGCTGTGCGTGTGCCTGCTGTAGTAATGACTGTGAGGTGTTCTGTGTTGACAATCTGCTCGACTGACAATCACGTGCTTGCTGGAGTACCCAATATTTGTGTTTTCTTTTGTGAAAAGTTGTATATTATATTGTGTATGTATATAGAAACTTAATTGTGTTTTTATGATTTGAAATAAATTGAAGTTCGTTTTTTAAAATAATTTTGTCCAAAATTCTTAATAAGTATTTATTGAATTTGCTGGTCATATGCTATTTGTACATATTTTAATATTTATTATGTCTATCATATTAATGTATTATGGTATTATTTATATTGTATGATGTTATATCAGGACCCTGACGAAAAACAGTATCCTTGCTGATCAGGCTATCCTGTATAAATATATTTGAATAAATATATAAATAAATAAATGTATGAGTTAGCCATTTATATGTTTTCTACCATACAAGCATTATTTAATTAAACTATTACTTTGTAATGATACATTACAGATTTTAGTAACTAACAATAAGTACGACCAGAACTGTATTTGCCTCCTCAAGAGCAGTCAGGCGTAGACATGTTCTTACACCTGGGGGATGATTTGCCGTTCACCGGACCGAGACCAATTTGTTCGCGCCCGACTGACCGCCTGCCAACAATTTTCAAGACCGAGGAAATTGCTTGAAAGTCCTCTAGGGGAAGGGGGGGGGGGGGGGGGGGGGGGCTCATCAAATTTGTGTTTGCAGCCAAGATCATTCATTCAGATGGTCGAGACCAGGCGCGCCAGAAGCAGTTTTGGATTGAGGGGGGGGGGGATAAAAACCTAAGGGTGCTCACGATTTTGTGTGTGTAAGGGCTCATGCCCAACCACACTCACACGGCTGCCAACTTTTGAGCCAGATGTGTGAGTAAGACATTACGAGGGAGCGAAGCGACCAAGCCCGAGGGAGCGAAGTGACTGAGCGGGGGGAGGGTGTCCCCCCTTCCACGGTAGGGAGCTTTTTCATTTTGGGAATTGAAATTGTGCAATCTGGTGCATATACCTAGATAGGAAATTCGGGATTAATATTGACTGTTTCTGGGAAAGCGAGTTATGATTTAATCGACCAGAAATGTTAAATATATTTTCACTAAGAATACAAATAATTGACACACTAATACATATGCACACCAACACACACACAAATATTGTATTTATATTTAGTATGCAGTTCAAACATAAACCATATGCCATATTATGAATGATCCAACAACATAGCCTACATGTATAGCCAAGAACGGAGTCCCGAGGGGGCGAAGCAAACGAGGGCTGTGGCAGAGCCAAATAGGGAGGGTTTGTATTTATACACTTAAAATGGTGCAATTTGGTGCACGTCACACAAGCAGCTAGAGCAATGCCAGTCTACACTGGAACTACGTGGCCCGGTATAAACATGGTACTCACCCCAGACCATACGCAAGTTACACAACAAACTGAGATAATCTCTTCGCGTGCGAAGCGCGCAGTAGTGGTAACAATTTAAAGTGGATGTATGAATTATTTTGTATACGTTAGAATCCCGTTGTCTACGCCCTGGCCTGCTCAAGAGTCAAAACTCACTTATGGGGTGGTTCATGTTCATCGTGAAGCTCTCCGTAGCGCAGCCGGTACTGCCTGCAGAACATTGAGTGGTTCCGCCGTAGTTGGCGGCCGTGCAGTCCTCAGGAACATCTCCAGTTAAGAGGTTGTCCAAAATACCAAGAGACAAGGCTCTCCTTACGTCAGACGAAGATAGGTTGAGTTGGGCCACTGCGGCCTGCCCCTGGACAATCGTCACGCAGTCGTAGCACTGCTCCGAGACCTGTGCGTTGCCTGTATAATAGGAAATGGTGTATTGTTTCAAACATTGCACATTCACCGGAATATGTGACCTTTCACCACAAAACGACCAATAAGTCGGGGAATATGATTATGCTGATTTTCACATGACATTACAATAAAATTCCTTTAAAATGGTATAAAATTTGTCATATGCAGACAAGTCAAAGCATCTGAAAAAGAGCGCCGAAGATTTGAAAAATGGCTAAAGTAGTTTTTAAAAAAGGGAGAAACCGGCCACTTTAAAGATTGGCGTCCATTGAAGTGCTGTAATGTGATCATTTTTATTTGATTAAATAAACATATTTAAACCTGATTTAGGACTATTAGAATTTCACAGAAGGTAAATAAAGATACCTTCATTCAGAAAATACAAAAACTCTAAATCTCATATTTTAAACCAAATTTGACTATTTCATCTAAAAATAGAGAAACTATATCCGCGACATAACGGTCGTTTTGTGGTGTAAGGTCACATATTATACCGAGCGTGGCACCCCAAAACGGAACGGAATACTTGCCATAATACAGAAACATGATGAATAGTTTCACGGGATATAAACATCTTTTATAAGGAAAAATGATACAAAGAACAGGAATTTTGGTCAAGTATTATTTCAAATTAGGGTGTTTTACGTAGCACCATGTCAGGTTCCAATTAGTGCCGTTTTCTACGAAGTTGGTGCCAACCTGTACAAACCGACAATTGCAACAAATATATATTATGTTGTTTTTCCGGGATTCGAACACGATACATCCGGGATATGCTACACAGGGCCATGTGCTCTTCCAACTAAGCTAGGAAGCCATTGTGTTGTTCGTTCGCTCCTGAAACCCCTTTCAATGCTCATGCTAGTCAGAAGCCATCATGAGACTAACACAAACCCGAATGATAGGAATTCAAGTTAGATATTTTAAAAATTAGGTTAAGTATAACGGTTGAACGGTTTCAGACATTTCCTCTTCCTTCAATGAATTTGGGCCCTGGGCATGCTCGGGTGTTGCAAGAAGAGTTGCGATCCATTAAAAGTCGGCAAATGAGCCTATTGGATGCAAAAATATGATTGGCTCAAAATGTTCTAAATTCTGCTTTACAGAAGGCTATATAGATGAGTGCCCACATCGACAGTCTTAAATCGTTTCACCCTTATGACTACCTTCCGGTGAAATTCGAAACATTCCACACATTGTTTTAGAATTGTGTTTATGCGCTGTACTCAGTGTCGTAGCTACTGTGGGGGAGGGGGCATGCGGAGAACGTGCCTAAACAATATAAACCATAAAGGGAAGATCTCTGGGGAAAAATACATACGATGTGTACCCAACAGTTCTCTCCCTCAAATTAGTACAACCACACTACGCCACAGGTTGCGATTGCTTGAATGGTTTGTTGGCCATCGCACTAAAGTTGCCATCAGATCAAGTTGACAAGAAGAAAAATGTATTGTCAACCATTACCATCGATTTGATATCCGCGAGGTATAGCATTCTGTTGTGTATTCATGAGGCATGCAGTCGACATATTTATATTTGTACTTCTCTAACTATTTTACTCTCACATTGATATTTATTTATTTATTCAGTCTTCTTAAAAAAAAACACAGGATAGCCCTATTCAGTGCCACAAAGGCCTGCTTTACAAGTTATATACTATAAATTATATTAAAGGGATAGTTGAGTTTCGGTATAGAGGGCGCTACACAAAATAATTTTGTTGTGAGATATTGAAAAACTGAGTGTCAATTTCGAAAGAGCATACAAATTTAATGACAGATTAAACTTGATGTAATTAAAATCGGTTCAGAAATGGCTAAAATATATCCATAAACTAATCATTTGTAATAATTGTGGGGCCCCACAATTATTCCATACATTTGAACCCGCCGTTCATTTTTGTTTTTAAATGCTTCATCTTTTCCAAAAATTACAAAAGAGGTTTTCAAATAGTTGTTGATTGTCTCTCTTTCTAATCACTATTTCAACAAAACATCACATGCACAATATTGTATTTAAAATGGTTGATACCAATAAGTTTTTAGAGAGCGCCCTCTTGAGTTTTAACAGCTCTTTTTTAATAAAAAGCTTTTCACTTAGTCATTTGTCATTTGGTATTCATTATGGGCATGGTGAAGTTATGAATATTAGTTTGTGATGTAATGGTGCACGTTTTGGTTACTGAAATTCAGTTTGACCAAAATTGTACTCTCTTTACCAAAACTCAACTATCCCTTTAAGATACAGTGTGGCATGCTTAATACTTGTATAGACTGAGGACAATGACAAACATATTTTCTTTGAGTTATAACCATAAGTTCGTATTTGCATAATTTTAAGGGTTTTACAGATTATATTCACAATATCCTAAAATCCGTCTCAAAACGCGACTAAGAACAAAAAATACTTCACCAATATTGATGATCTTGGGATAATTTTTCTAAGTAAAATATCCCCCATCTAATTAATCCATTCTCCCTGTCTCTATTATATGGGCAGTATGCCGTTCCGTGTTTTGGGCCACCCTGAATAGGGATCACTCACCTACACCAGCCAGGCTCACAAAGAGAACAATAACCCAGGCAACTTCCATCTTCACTGATCTGTAAAATATAAGCAAACAATGGCGTCAAGTTTGGCGGAGGGCCAAAGCCGGAAAAGGTAACATAAAGGGATCTTGTAACTTTGTTGACAAGTGAAAAAAGTGCTGAACGGTTGATTATTATTATTATATTTTAATATATTTTTTTTAGATCTTATTATGTCCACTAGGCAATGTGTGACAAGTTCAGTTTTTCGTAAAGACGCTGCACAAAATAATTTTTTTGTGAGATAATGAAAAACTGAGTGAAACATTTGAAAGAGCATACAATTTTAATGGCAGAATAAACTTTATTTTATCAAATCGGTTCAGAAACAGTTAAAATATCAATCTGATCGGAATACATCTGGGGGCCAGATTTATTCGCCGATTTGAAATTTTTTTTTAAAATGCTTACACTTTTTCCAAAATTTTCAAAAGAGGTTTTTAAATAGTTGTTGATGATCTCTCTATTTAATTATTATTTCAACTAAACATCACATGCATAATTTTGTATGAAAATGGTTGAAACAAATGCCTTTTTAGAGAGCGCCCCCTTGTGTTTTAATGGCTCTATTTTAAAATGATAACAGGCTTTTTACTTACGGTAGTCGTTTGTAATTTTGTAAACCTTTCGAGCATGGTGGAGTTATAACTATTAGTTTAATACGCGTGGTTTGCGGTTGCACCATGTGAGAGGGGAGGATTGGTGAGTCCTGAAAAGGACTGATTGTATTCTTTCTAGGATAGTCCTAAAAAAAGACTGTGGTAGTCCCAACATTTTCAAAAGAGGTTTTTAAATAGTTGTTGATGATCTCTCTATTTAATTATTATTTCAACTAAACATCACATGCATAATTTTGTATGAAAATGGTTGAAACAAATGCCTTTTTAGAGAGCGCCCTCTTGTGTTTTAATGGCTCTATTTTAAAATGATAACAGGCTTTTTACTTACGGTAGTCGTTTGTAATTTTGTAAACCTTTCGAGCATGGTGGAGTTATAACTATTAGTTTAATACGCGTGGTTTGCGGTTGCACCATGTGAGAGGGGAGGATTGGTGAGTCCTGAAAAGGACTGATTGTATTCTTTCTAGGATAGTCCTAAAAAGAGACTGTGGTAGTCCTAGAAAGGACTGGTGGTAGTCCTAGCCCCTCCTACCATCCACCCTCTCCTCGCAATACCAACAGTCCTTTCTAGAACTACAAACAGTCCTTTCTAGGACTACCAACAGTCCTTTCTGGGACTACCAACAGTCCTTTCTAGGACTACCAACAGTCCTTTTTAGGACTCTCCTAGAAAGAATACCAACAGTCCTTTTAAGGACTATCCCAACAGTCCTTTCTAGGAATACCAACAGTCCTTTCTAGGGCTACCAACAGTTCTTTCTAGGACTACCAACAGTCCTTTTTAGGACTCTCCTAAGAAGAGTACCAACAGTCCTTTTCAGGACTATCCCAACAGTCCCTTCTAGGACTACCAACAGTCCTTTCTAGGACTACCAACAGTCCTTTCTAGGACTACCAACAGTCCTTTTCAGGACTACACCAACAGTCCTTTCTAGGACTACCATCAGTCCTTTCTAGGACTACCACAGTCCTTTTTAGGACTATCCTAGAAAGAATACAATCAGTCCATTTCAGGACTCACCAATCCTCCCCTCTCACACGGTGCAACCGCAAACCACGCGTATTATATACACCACCATGGAAACCGATACTTACAAGCAACATTTAACTATTAGTTTTTAATGTTAGTGTGTCGGTTTTGGTTACTAAAGGTCAGCCTTACCAAAACTGTACTACCCCTTTAAGTGGATATTATACGGCGGAGTAATGAGGAAAAGTGCAAAGCGATATTCGCTAACTCATTGCACTGACTTTGTACCCCATTATAACTTTCCAGTGGATAATTAAAGATCCGAACACTGGAATCGTAAATAATTTTCTAACGGAAAGGAAATTCGAAAAACCGAAATCTGTTCCATCCTTCTATTGGTAATACAAATACAACGAGGTTTGATAGAGCTATTAGAGGTGTAGTTTTCTTCACACTTTTCGATTCACCAAACTAATGATTATGATGTGTACAAATGTATTCTACATAAATATGTTGGACCCAAACGAAGGGGAAACATATACTTTTAACAAAATTTTAAAACAAAATAAAATTTTGTACAAAGTATGAGTTGTCCCCAGCGTTAACAGAGTGCGTTGCCAATTTGAGTCACTCGTATAAATAATTGGCCATTCCAAAAGAACCATGGGTTTCTTATTTCTTGACCGATCGTGGTCAAACTTTCAGAGACAATGTTTTCCTATTTAGTGTCTTATTAGGTGAACAACCATTTGTCCGGGTTTCAGTGTCTTTTACAAATTGCAATGCATGTGTGTTGATGCAATATATACCAAAAGAAACATGCACATTCCATCTTCATCGAACTAAACAATAATCATGAGCAATCAATATTATAATGTTGGACGATGATAAATCAAATTATACTGGTATGAATTGTGGAACAAAAATATTATATTTAATTGACAATTTGAACCTATTACTCCTAACAGAATGTTGAGATGTGGTAATAACTATTTAATAAAATGTATAATAGCAAATAACGGCTCTCCATATTATTGTAAATCTAACTTACGGTTTAAGTTCAACAATAAATCTTCGTGAAACACACACAGTTGTATGTATTGTAATAAATATATTTATTATTAGGACTTCCTCTTTCATTTTGTTCTTCTAAACATATATATACAACAAAAAAGAAAAAAGGGAATTTAAATTTAGCGTCCCTGTATTCAATATAATGAATGTGCGTTCATCTTGACGTCAGAAGAGATTGTATTCTACAAAATAAACTTTATTTGATCAAAATCGGTTCAGAAATGGCTGAAATATCCAAAAGCATTACCATTTGTAATAAATGTGGGGCCCCAAATTTATTCGAACTTTTAGAACCAGCCGTTCATTTTTTGTTTAAATGCTTCCTCTTTTCAAAAAATTAAAACAGAGGTTTTTAAATAGTTGTTGATTATCTCTCTATCTAATCACTATTTCAACAAAACATCACATGCACAATATTTTAACAGGCTTTTTACTTAGTCATTTGTAATTTTGTATTACTTTCGAGCATGGTGGAATTATAACTATTTGTTATGTAATGGTGCATGTTTAGGTTACTAAAATTCAGTTTGACCAAAACTGTACTCTCTTTACCAGAACTCAACTATCCCTTTAAGTTGTCTACCTCTTTACCCAGCCCTCCCCCCCCCCCCCCCGCCGCTAAAGTGGTAGAACCCTATTCACAATTAATTTGTTTTTACACTTCCACAATGCGTATCCCACCATGTAAGTTGTACAACTAAAATAATATTGATCAAGTAGTCGTCCGTGAGATAGTATAGCCGAGCAGTTATTTTCTGTTCAAATAAACAACTCGTCAAATTATCAATGCAGTTCACATAAATACTAATCATGTGTCGATTATGAAAATTATGACGATACAATAATAATCGTATACAAAGTTTATTTCGTGTCGCTTGTCAGGTGTGAATGATTGATTGATAGTATTTTGCCCCGCGACTCCGCAAGTCGTTATAAACCTCGCACCCTCTGACTAAGCCCCCCCCCCCCAGGCGCGCCTGAAGCAGTTTCGGATTGGGGGGGGGGGGGGGGGCAAAACCCGAAGGGGGCTCACGATTTATGTGTTTAGGGGCTCATGCCCGACCACACTCACAGGGTTGCTACCCCCCCCCCCCCCCCCCCTCCCTCCAACCCTCCCAAGGTCAAGGGAGCGTTTGCATTTTTTGTGCAATCTGATGTTCCAAAAACATAGCTTACAGCCAAAAGTGAGTCCCGAGGGAGCGAAGCGACCGAGGGCTGTGGAAGAGCCAGAGGGGGGAGGGTTTGGGAGGGGGTATCCCCCTCCCACGGGGAAGATTTTGCATTTTTATACTTGAAATGATGCAATCTGGGGAATAAAAACATAAACCATATGCCACATTTGTATGATCCAACATCATAGCTTACAGCTAAAAATGAGTCCTGAGGGAGCGAAGCGACCGAGGGCTGGGGCAAAGCCAGAGGGGGAGGGTTTGGGAGGGGGTATCGACGTCCCACGGGGAAGATTTTGCATTTCTATACTTGAAATGGTGCAATCTGGTGCATAAAAACATGATCCAACAACATAGCTTACAGCCAAAAAAAAGGGGGCTCACGATTTATGTGTTTAGGGGCTCATGCCCGACCACACTCACAGGGTTGCTACCCCCCCCCCCCCCCCCTCCCTCCAAC
Source organism: Echinarachnius parma (assembly GCA_037951105.1). NCBI lineage: Eukaryota > Metazoa > Echinodermata > Echinoidea > Clypeasteroida > Echinarachniidae > Echinarachnius > Echinarachnius parma. Next base: position 15,205 of record JBAMJV010014589.1, read on the forward strand.
CCTCCCAAGGTCAAGGGAGCGTTTGCATTTTTTGTGCAATCTGATGTTCCAAAAACATAGCTTACAGCCAAAAGTGAGTCCCGAGGGAGCGAAGCGACCGAGGGCTGTGGAAGAGCCAGAGGGGGGAGGGTTTGGGAGG
>JBAMJV010014590.1:0-17450 GCA_037951105.1 Echinarachnius parma
AAAATGATAGAATCAAAAGCGGACAAGCCAGAGGAGTTTATAAACCGAAAAGTAACTACCCCCATAAACAACTGCCTATAATTTCATAACCGATGATTGTTTCAATATGTTATCTTACCACAATACTGATACAGTTGTTATGTACACTTTGTGTGAAAATCAGAGATATGCATTACTTTATGGTTTTATAGATTATCGAAGTATGAAGTGACCCGATCAGCATAATGGTCAGGGGCCGCGGAACCGGGGGGGGGGGGGCTGGGGGGCTGCAGCCCCCCACTTTTTTGGCTTAAAACAATAAAATACATGAGCATAAAATAAGAATTATTATAACAATTAAAATGTGGTCAGCCCCCCCCCCCCACTTTCAAACCTTTCCGCGGCCCCTGATGGTGATCATGTAACAGTGATGTTTTACTTGCCAAGCGCGATGTTAGCTTTATTATGTTTATATCTGCAAACTTCGTGCAATACAATTATTGTAAAACATAAATTATACCGAATGTCTATTCATGTTCAGATTTCGTAATTTCAAAACATTTAAAATAGTTTAAGAAGTACAATAAAGAAGTACTCTTTCTGGTTCATTTCTTTGGTCAATATATGAAAATAGTTGTAAAATTCTATTAACACAAGTCACGTTCACGTGCGATTAAAACATCCGGGTACAAGACACACGAGACACGTACATGTATGAGCATGGATCGTTTCAAGAAGAGAAGACATTTATAACCGAAACCTTTCCGTCGGTCAAAACTGATTTCCTATCAATAAAATCGGTCGGTGCTATCCCCACAGAGATAGACCGCGGATCGAAACAGAATCAAGGAAATGAATGTCATCGTTCAATTACACGAATGCCACCTCCATATACGTCGTGGCGAAAGTAACAAAAACATTGCCGTTATGAATAAACGTCATCGCGTGGCCGGGTGCCCGTAACGAATCGGGAAAACGATGCTAGTTCAATATTTACCTGAGGGATATATATTTGAATTGAAGTATTGACGATGGAGCTTAGCGGGATATGCGGTTTGTAATGCTTCCTTAAACGTACGCCCATTGAGTAAAGTTTCTGTACAATTTGTAAGAATTGTATTGTTTTTTAATAAATGATTTGTTATTAAAGCCACACAACCATCGTGCCCGAGAACGAGGACGAGGAGCAGACGGAAGGGGAGGAGGAGGAGGAGGAGGAGGAGGAGGAGGAGGAGGAGGAGGAGGAGGAGGAGGAGGAGGAGGAGGAGGAGGAGGAAGAAGAGGATGAGGAGGAGGGTATGGGACCGGGGTGGGTAGTTTGAGGAGGACAACAAGGAAAAGGAAGAAAATGAGTATATTACAAGATGAGTGAGGTTAAAGGGATCTAGTAACATTGTCCAAATCCACAACACTTACTTAGAACTCTTGTGGTTCACTCATACCTAATTTTTGTATTCGTATTACCAATAGAAACATGAAACATATTTTGCTTTTCATCATTTCCCTTTCGTTAGACTGTATAAAAAGTTAGTGCAACGTGTAAGCAAATATCACTTTGCATTTTGGCTCATTACTAAGTCATACGACGTCCATTTACCTTGAAACTTTCACACATCACTCAGTGGATATCAGATTCCATGGATACATATTTTATCAACCATTTTTCATTTGTTGCACATGTCAACAAAGGTATTTGATCCCTTAGCTTGTTAGTTTGTTGTCTTTGTGTGAGAACCGCGAATATCACCTCCAGCACGTGATGCGCTGTTACATAAGGTGGTGTATCTTATGTCCAGCTTCGTCAACTTTAATAAAATATTCCACGAGTCGCAGTCATGGCAGTAATGATATACACACACGCAGTCTGTTGAGGAAATTGTAAAAGTTCATAGTGATAAATGATTCAAATGGTACATTAATACAACATCACTGCTACGTATAGTCGTAGCTTACATTTGTTCATTCTAAATCTAATGTGTCATGGATTATTATTTTATTGTTACGAACGCGAATGAAATTCACCTCGTAAAGTACGCATCTGTTTTGATTCACATTGATAGCGCTTAGCCAAACGTATCAAAATATATGGCTGATAGTCCAAATTAATTTTTGTTTAAATGATTGCTATTACAAATTTGTAATGAAATTATTAATCATAGAAGTACAGTGAGGGTACACGCCCGTTATAACACAACATTTTGAGGGCATGCAGTTAAGTTCCATTGTCTCAAAAAAGAGGTAGGTGTATATTGGAGTATGTCTTAAACAAAAATCACTTAAAACCGACATCAATCTGGATTCGCCAAGAGCATGGACGTGAGTGCTAATATAGAGAAACGCAGGAACTAGATTGTTTAATGAATGGTCAATGTGGCGGATTGTCAAAGTAGGTCATAAATTCGTCTATAAAAGGTCACACTATTTAATACGAGGAATATAGGTTAAGTGGACTTGGTATCACTGTTAGATGGACATTATGCATTAACGTTTATTCGGCTACTGAAATATAGGGCAGCCATAATAATCATGATAATTCAAAATCACCGTGGTGCGTCGGATAGGTCAAAAGGGCTGCTTTATACACATTGGATTGACAGTGGAAATCATCCCCTGGGTGCTCCTCTCGGGCCAAGATTTAGACAGATGTGGATAAATGGGTCTGGGAAAATGTTTGGAGCTGAAAGGGAGGATAGTGTGTGTATGTTGCATCCGTATAGTTATACAATCAGAATGGTGCTCAGCGCTCCTAAAACATATCAAACTCACCTGTATTTGCGTCAACCATGGAATTCGCAAATTATGTATCTTTATTAACTGGTTATTCGTGTTGAAAGAATATTATTAGGAACTAACAACAAGTATATAACATCTTAAATCAGGGATTTTTTTCTATATATGTGTAAAAAAAAAAACAGCATGTGATATACAAGCTAAATTGAATGTAATGATATTTATTATTAAAATTTCTGTCTAACACAATTATGACAAGAAAACCGAGGTAAGACCAACAAAAAAAGGAAGAATTATTAGCCATTAATACCTGAGAGGGCAGAAAAAAATAGGCCATTTCGTTCGCCGGAGTGCGCTCGGTTTGTAATTGTATTAGACTTAATAGATCACCATATTCCTCTCTAGTGGTAAAAGAATGTCAGCGAAAATTCAGCAAATGAGAGGTGACTTATAGGATGCCCAATGGCGGCACCACAGTCCTTTGTGACTTCATCAGGACGTTGCCGGAAAAATAGCCGCCGACAATCGCCCACGCGATCGGCGTGATGATGGTTGAGAAAATAATGGTCGCTTGGTCTTCACCCATCCATTTGTCCGACGTCTCATTTTTGTCTACTACTACACAATTCATGACACTTTCATTAACCAAACGACTAAATTGTACTAAAATTTACATTTGTAACTTTTGATCACAATACAAATATTTATATACCTCCGACATGTTCGGCTGTAATTATCTACAGCCTTCGTCAGCGTTGTGACACCCTGTGACACACTGTTGACGTTTGTGACGTATAGCGACCGATTATCGGGTCGTAGATGGTCGGTAACAAAATTTCACCTTATTCCGAAACCCTAACCTACTACCGTAACCGTTAACCAAAACCCTAAAACTAATCGTAACCCCTGCTCAAAATTCAAAGTCTCTGAATTCGAATTATGTATATATAGTAGACGAAAATATATCAACCGAATTGGTGTCGACCAAGCGGCATGTTCTCCGTTCATTAACATCTATTATGTATTGAATCAGCAGGCCCTTGGCATCAAGAAAGATGGGATGAGAACGGGGAGAAGGGTAGGTGGTTTCATCTCAATCGGGTTGGGGGGGGGGGGGGGGGGGTAGATGCAGAACGGGAACTTCAAAAAAACAGAGCTGGAATCGCTTCTTTCACCCCCTATTAGCTAATAGGGTCAATTAGTTCGTAGATAGAGGAGTGTGGGAAGGTGGTAAAGAAGTGTGTGAACGAGTTTGCAACTCTGCAAAACACCCTTTCGAAATTGATGGGGGTTTTACGTCGTCGTTATTTCATCATCTTGCGAATGATGTGTATGTAGATGTTTGTCACTAAAAACTACTCATGCAATTGTGAGGTTTCAAACAACGGTACGGCTCCCTTTTCACGTCCCCCTTTCCCACTTTCTTATTTCACGGTACTTGTTTTTCAAAGCACTCATACGTCTACAATTCCACATAATTATACAAAAACAACTCCAAAAATATAACAACAATCAGTAAGAAACAGCAATATATTGGTTCAAGCGTTTGTTAAACAAGAATCTAAACAAAAACAGATTTGTCCGTGAAGAAGCTATTCGGGGAAATATTATGCTTCTACGTACCCCCTCCCCATACTGTATTCTTGCACGTGGACAAATATTCGAGGTATCAAGCGTACGAACCGGTCTGAGGCGGGCCTACATACTTTGTGCTATGGTAGTGTGATCTCAGTTGGCGCCGTCATTTTCCGTTCGGCATTACTTTCTGCATACTGTGATTTAAAGGGATAGTTGAGTTCTGGTAAAGAAAGTACAGTTTTGGTCAAACTGAATTTTAGTAACCCAAACCTGCACCATTACATTACAAACTAATAGTTATAACTCCACCATGCTCGAAAGGAATACAAAATTACAAATGTCCAAGTAAAAAGCATGTTATCATTCAAAAAGAGATGTTAAAACTCAAGAGGGCGCTCTCTAAACACTCATCTGTTTCAACCATTTTAAATAAAATATTGTGCATGTGATGCTTCGTTGAAATAGTGTTTAGATAGAGAGATAATCAACCACTATTTAAAACATATTTGGTAAATTTTAGAAAAGAGGAAGCATTTTGTACATTTTTTTTAACGGCTGGTTCAAAATTATCGAATAATTGTGGGGCCCCACAATTATTACAAATTGTTACGTTTATGGATATTTCAGCCATTTCTGAACCGATTTTGATCAAGTAAATTTTAGTCTGTCATTAAAATTGTATGCTCTTTCGAATTTGACACTCACTGAGTTTTTCATTATCTAACAAACAAATTATTTTGTGTAGCGCCCTCTATACAAAAACTAAACCATCCCTTTAATGTTCAGATTCTGCCACCAAGTCGTGTCTTGTTCTATTAGAAAAATGTTAATCTGTCAGTTGGGCCAATGCATTTTTTCCAAGGCTGTTATTTAGCATTAGACAAAAGTAAAAACAAATTAACGTCCAAAACTTCCTTCAGACATCGGCCGCGTCACATATTACTTAGCATGCATGGGGCGTGAGTACGTGTTAATTAATCATGACCGTAGATGTACGTACGTTGGTGTGAGAACATTAGTCAGTAATAATTAATAAAAAATACAGATTCTATTACACACAGATAAGTAGAGGAGCTATTACGATAAAAAGGTTATAGGTTCTACATGAGCCTCCGAGGGAAACGGGGATATTGGGTTACCCGACCTTCTAATCATATTCAGCCCGAGCTCTGGGGGGAAATAAGCCACTGAACGTCACGAAAAAAAAAAATTCGAAAATGTTAAATCTGGCCCTCCATTTCCATTTTAACCTTGGCCTCGATAGTCGACACGGCTGTGATTGAAGGCCTGGTCACACAGGACACGACTAGACCCACTAATGCAGTACGCATTGGTACGAATCCATGGCAAGCCGTTTTAACATTTATTCCTATTTCTTGATATCAAAAATTGAATTATTGATATCGAGAATACTTTTCTTGTTATCAAGAATTACCAATGCTTAACAACTTACAGAAAAGTATTTCTTGATATCAATAATTAAATTCTTGATATCAATAAATCGAATTCTTGATATCAAGAATTTAATTCTTGATATCTAGAAATAGGAATAAATGTTAAAAACAGCTTGCCATATGATTCGTACCAATGCGTACTGCATGCATTCGTGGGTCTAGTCGTGTCCTGTGTGACCAGGCCTTTAGAAAGCATTCGTTCCGGGCAACAACAAGTGAGGAAAGTTTGTCGCCAACGTGTTTGTTTTGCGAACATGAGATACATATTCAACATTTAGATCTCTGACATTTAAGCAAGATATAAATTGATTTATCTGAGATCGAAAAAGATTATTTGACATTTCGTAAGATCTAAGTTCACTTGATTTTCGCCGAGATATCTTGATCTTTCATTAGATCTAAGTTGACTTACGGTGAGACGCCGAAAGATCTTAGGGCATTTTGTGAGATGTATTACACAGTCAACTTCCGGAATATTTGCACTTGTCCATACGAAAGATGGTCAGTTTAAGTTGAACCTATCAACGAGGAGATTCAGAAACCACTAACGCAATATTCTAGTGAAATATTGACACAGTAGTATGATACGGAGCAATGTTATATTTTTCACACGTATCCCAAATTATTGATATATTCATGATTTAATTGAACAGCGTTCCGGAACGCCTTTCGATTGTAGTCAAAATCAATAAGTAGTAGGTGATAGAATCTGACATCAATTTCACACACGTGATTGTGTTTCTATTTTAGTGATATAAAATCAAACGATTCGTCTCTCTCTGTCCGTGTTGACAACACTACCCTCATCACCAGTGTATATAACTTATGAAACAGATTGTTCGGTGAATACAATACAAATTAAGATTGAAAAATAATCTGAAATATAGTACAAAAACTCAGACGAAACAACAGGAATAACACATGTTTGTATATCACACACGCTTCAATTAGACCAATCAAGTGGCCTCATATCTAAATTCAGCACTAAATCGGTATAGGCCTATTCTAGCTGGTAATAGTTCAATGAAATGTATCCACCTACACTCTTGTTTGAAGACTATGTTACACGGAAACAAGCGTACTGTAGGGTACCGCTTTTTTTTTCTTCTATTACCTCTGCAACACATTCTTGAAATCGAGTGTCCGATACGCTGTTTCGGTCAGTTTTTACACACTCAATCCCGAACCAACAATATACATGACGTAAAGAGCAGCGTTTTATCATGAAAATGTGAAGTTATAATATGCGATCTATTCGATTATCGATATTTATATCCTGAATAAGTACGTAAAAAAAACAATTTTAAGCTTTAGTATTCTCATGTTGTGTGATCAATCGGTTAATTCCAATCATCAAACCGTCCTTTCGTCGTAATTCTAGCTTTATTTACCATCTACCCTCGAATTTGAAACTATAAAACTGTTGTGTGGCTCGTTGAACATATTATATACATTTATTTCTATATAGGGAACTGACATTGGCTCCTCACTCTATAATAAGCCAGTTCGTAATTAGACTATGGAGCTTGGGTGACGTCAGAGGGCGTAGTCCGATATTCCATCAACGGGCTATCAACGTACAGTAAAGTGTATGCTATCATGTCATATTACCGGATAATTTTAGTTTGACAGCATAAAACAAACATTAGATGCATAAAATCAAAGTGGAAATTATACGAGCAGCTGCATAAACTCATAAAGAACACATTTGATGTAAAGTATATTCAAGAATTTACCGATTTTTCTCCATATCAACTTTCTTGTAATCATCTTTCTTGTGAATGATCTAGGTGAATCATTCACACGCAATAATGCTACAAGGCGGGCGATAAGCATACCACCAATTCGTACAATGTACCGTTCAAAATTGAACGCTATGTTTTAGGACACCATCGGCAAGGAAAACAGACGGAATATAATATTTATTTCTACATGTTGCGCGGTCTTCAAAACAAGAAAGTCGGTAATCATTATCAATTTATATAAATTGTGGATCACATAAACGAAATTTTGTTTGCATTTGCTAATAAATGGAGAGAGAAATCAGCCGGCAAAAACTGTTTTTGCGTTGGATAGTGCAGCAAGCGGAAGACGATAATCTCCGCACAATGCTATGTACACTATTATGTACACCTATACGTGCGTGCTAGCCAGGCCAAGCAAGGCTCGGTGAAATTATTGATCAATAAATATCATCATTCATTACACATGAATAACACATTCTATCAAACCGGTTCTTGTTCTATGAAATAGTACATATTATGCTATTAACCTTTGATGTGGTGAATACAAAAACGATGGGCTTATTTTTATCCTGATCCAGATTTTAAAAACGTAAACAAATAATTCGCATTCAATTGCACGTGTGGCTCCTTTGATTCTCACGATCGATGGAATATCAAAATACCCGGAAGTAAATACGCGCATGCGCAGATTGTAACTACGAACTGGCTTATTCATAAACAATGCAATTAATCACCAAAACTAAAAGAACCTATAACAAGGCCTTTGGTCCCATAAGCGCCAAATTTTAGCGAAGGTGAAGTTTTATACACATTTACGTTACCAGCCAAATACGTACATCCTACACAACAGACTAGTCTTCTTCTGCAGACCCATGAACACATAATTTAGTATGTTGATGATTTGTCAAATAATATAATTTGTCTGGAAACATATTTTTCTGATCATGGTGTGGTGGAATGAACTACTAAAACTACTACAGGTAGGTCTTTCATTTATACTGTAAGAACAATTCTTTTGGGTGTTGGTTCCGTAAACTTCCGTTTAAAGATAAGTGATCACTGATCACGCTCATGTTGACAATTCCCTTCCAAGAGAAGCTCTACGAGATCAACCCGTTCCCTTCGAGTTTCTGAAATCCCCATAGACTCGGTACACAACCCACCCGGTTCCCTTAGTCAAGGGGTTACGATCCAGAGATTTGGAGTGATCTTCAGCACACCTCTCGCCTCTTTCCCTCCAAATGCAAGTAATTCTTGCAGAGCCTTGAAATATTGTTGAAGAATAGAGTGGTATCCACCATGGCTACAATAGAGTGATGAAACACGTTCTGTTGTCCAAGTATGAAATTCTGTTGTCCATAATTATATGAAACTCGCTGTTGTCTATATATGAAACTCGCCCTGTTGTCCATATGAAAGTTGCTTTGTTATCTAAATGAAACTTGTCTGCTGATCAAACAAAACTTTTGTTGATGACAGTGACGTAGCAAGGTCGAACTGATTAGGGGGTGGGGGGGGGGGTACTCGAATGGTTGTTTATTTATGAGTTTGAATTTTTCTTCATCTTTTTCCAAAATTGTCCCCTTATGTTTTTTTGGTTGAAATTATTGGGGGGGGGGGGGGGGGGTGGGGGGCACGTGTCCCCAGACAATATGCCACTGGTTGATGCTATGATGCTCTTTCTGTCGTCCATATGAAACTTGCTGTTTTGTCGATAAGAAACTTTCTTCAAGGTGGTTAGGAGTCGGAAATCGGGCGTGCCATGCCATCTTGCAAACACCTAGTGCACAGTACGAAATACACATTGGCTCAGAGATATGCAGTGTTCACTAAACTAGCCCAGATTAAAATGGCAAACTGCGGTGAAGCATCCCTACGCATGGCACTCTTAAACACACTCATTATGCAATGCTAGAAATTAACCTTTTTGCCTTGTGGCCCAGTCGGGCAAGTAAAAACAAGATTGTTCAACTTCTAGTGGCCCGAAACCTAAATCTGGTGGCCCCAAGCAAAGAAAAAACGTTACATTTGCTTGCCCAATCCGGGCCTAGATGCTAATTTCAAGCGCTGCATAATGCAGGATTCTTCCATCGTTCAGAATCGGTGTGTAAGTGTGTTTGACCTTTTATTTTGTCCAATAAAAATGGCAAACCGTGTTGTAGCATCCCTGCGCATGGCGATCTTAAACACAGTCATTATGCAGGATTCTTCTATCGTTCGGAATCGGTGAGTTAGTGCGTTTGACCTCTTATTTTGTCCAATAGAACTTCCATCTGAAACTTCATGACCGGCTGGCCCCTGCGTGTCTTCTTACTCAGTTTGGTGTGTCGTTCCTGCTTCTTCTTCTGGTAGTTACCCAGGGCCTGTGTCCTCTCTTCTTGCTGTCTCTTCAAGTCCTGAAATAAAACAAAATAAATGAATTAACTAATTGATTGAGAAATTGCACTAGAAAACAATAAAAAAATGATTATTTATCAGTAATTTTAAGCCGCAAAAAAAAAAAAATCCTCAAGAATATCAACTAATCAAAAAAAAAATTGCACACTTCATCTTCTTCTTGTGCTTGTTGTTAACATTTTATCTGCTTTTTGCCCCTTGAAGAATAATTAAAATAAATCAATTCACCACGGAGTTGAAAAAAATCAATCATGACAGTCATAATTCGTAAGATTATTTGTCATCACCCTATTACCCAATCATCAAGAGAATAGATTTTACTTGATTAGGCCTTGATGTTACTCAAGGTTTTCAAATAGTAATCACTTAACTTTTCTTGACTGCACTTAAAGGCCAAGTTGAGTTTTGGTAATTTCCAAAGTGCCCCCCCAACATCGATTGTAACGGAATTGGTTGATTTCAATTCCATATGAAAGATCATCGAAAAAAACATGGGAAATAACAATAATTTCCATTCAAATGCTCTAATTGTTGTGAAATTTGCTTTCAAAATATCATATAAAAGTGGTTGACGCCCGGGTATCACTTTTTAGAACCGCTAGTGCGAGGCACTAGCGTTCTATGTTCTCCTAATAAAAGACTGAAACCAAATATTTGTGTGCACGCTAATTGTGCTTAAAACTATACATATGATACGGTACTTACCAGCAATTTACTCTCCAATATGTGATCCAACTACCGGGTGGATTAAGATTATGATTTTTCCTTCCATTCCGCAAAAAATCAGTGATATATGCGCCTCGTGGACCAGTCTCTCCGTGTGTTAGCGCGACTGTGAACGAAAGGCGAACGAATGCGAATGGGGCTTGCGAGTTGTGTCAACGGCAGTGTTGGAGTCATACTTCTATGGTTGCGATACATAATATACACGTACTACTGTATAGTATTACCGCACACAGTGACTGCACTACAGTCCCGTATTACCGCACACTGCACTATACAGTCCCGTATTAGGACCTACAACGCTAGTGCTTCGCGCCGAGTTAATTTGACACTTCGAGTTGTAACGGCTCTTTTTTAATGATAACAGGGGTTTTACTTTGTCGTTTGTAATTGTGTATACTTTTCGAGCATGGTGAAGTTATAACTATTAGTGTGTATCGTAATCGTGCAGGTTTTGGTTACTAAAGTTAAGTTTGACCAATACTCAACTATCCCTTTAATGACAGCACTTGACAAATTTAATGCCACTACTCTTTTCACAATGTAAGTAAATGTATTTTTTTACAACTAATTATATTTTTGAGCAAGGAGGGTGGGGTAGGGCACATGCCCCTGTGCCCCCGTAGTATGTTTGTTTTACGTGTATGACTAGGCAAGTCAGAAAACACATTTTTGTCGAGACCTGGGGCTTTCAAGATTGTCGTGCGTGGGTAATATGCTCCACCGTGGGTCCCCATTTTGAACGGCTAGTTTGTGCACACTGCATAACACAAGGCCAGTGTCAATTACACACCGTGCACAAGGCATTCGCAAAATGGCACAGCACGTATGAGTTACAATTTTACCTCAAGTCTCAGCTGCTTCTCCGTCTTCTTTACAACAAACTCTGCTTGCGCCTGCTGAATCTGTTCTTCACGTTCTTCTCCCCATTCTCCTTCCACCTCCACGCTTTCCGTCCGCTCCTCCAACCGAGCGGTCAATTTGACCTGCTGGTTTCTTCCTTCCACCATCCGATACTGCAGCATCTCGACTGTGTGGCAGTTTATCTGATGCTGTCCTTTGCAGATCGTGTTCCTTCTCAACAAGTTCTTTTGTGTTTTCTACTCTGGCATCATCCTGCACCTCCCTCGTCGTGAAGGCTGTAACCTCTGACCCCTCGTGGCTGTGCAGTCGCTGCTTTTTCTGCAGCTTCTGGTAATTGTTGAGGAACTTCCTTTTCCTTTTATCGGCATAGCCTTGACCTGGTAGGGAGACATAATAATAATTAATGCTAAAAAACAGAGCTCTGTGGTCAATAGAACAATTTGGGTTAGTTTTAAAACTGTCAACTAAATTTAGTCATATTATACCAATATATTTAAAGGTACATTTTTGCTGCCATTTTGCCTCCATTTTAGGTGATTTTTTCTTGCAATTTTGACCATTGTGTGCCTTTACTTTCCACTGTGCCTAGGCTGCTAATAAGTGGCTAGCATAAGGCAAATTGCTGAACATAGATAGAGCAAATCCAGGCATACCTGGGCTTGTGTACACGACAAATTGTATTTTTTTTCTGCAAATTTTTGAAAGGTGGACGCCTGGTCCTGGACGGACGGTATGCCAAGTTGTTTGCAATTGTAATTTGTGTAAAGAGTAATTTAATTAAAGCATGTGCACACATGTTTTAGTCCTATGATAATGTTTGAGTAAAAATCATATAAAATGGACTCTCCAACGGTTTTCCCAATCAGTAGGCAGTAGTAGTAGAGATTTGTTACGGCGTCGCGTTCACGGCGCGGCCCGGTGCATCCAAAAACTGCAAAAGTCGAAAATGACTCAAAACTAAAAAAGACAAAACATCAAGAATGACAAGAATGAAGAAACTAGAATTAGAAAGTTGTCAAAATAAAAAATGTCAAAAGACAAAAATTCAAAATAGCTCAAATTTGGACAAAAATATCACCACCATGACCACAGACCCTCGAGGGGCAAGTGAATGATACAAAGCAAAATTTGTTGTGGTTCAAAGTGTTTTAAGACGTGGAGTAAGAATCTGCATTGATTAGCGCCTGACAATCAACGATAGTTCACCGTTTTTTACATACAGCGCCGGTCTAACAAGAAATAACATAGGTGGGACAGTGTGAGTGTAAAATAAAAGGGGGTAAATGTTTTCTGCTAAACGAGTCAACAAAATGGCTTCATCCAAGTTCATTGCACATGAGAGAACTTACCTTCACTAAGATTGCCACGCACCGATTTATGATAGTTAGATCGCGAGATATTTCTCTGTTTAGACATGTTTAAAATAAAATGTCCGTGCTTCTATTCGATGTCACAATCACATTGTCATCTATCGGAAGCCAAGTGGTAAACATTCAAATCTATGGAAAGCTATCAAGCTAGATCAGAGCCGTAGCAATATACGGCTCTGGCTCAGGGTTGCCAGATCGCGGCTAGTCTTGACGGCCAGACTCTTTACGTTTCACGGCAAATTCGGCCAAACTTTTTTTTTTCACGGCCAACTTTCACGGCCAAATTGTATCTACATAAAAAAGCAGTATATAGGTATACCCTCCATGCAAAATCTCTAAAAAAAAGGTCAGGCTCTCGACACATGTCATACATTTCTCAATGTTTAAATAAGTGCCTATGATATTGATTTAACAGATCTAGTAAGAAAACGGCAAGTTAGAAGAACAACGGAAACAAGTTGGATATAAAATACACTCGGGTCTGACATAGATGTCATGGCCAAGGGGAATAGGTCTAATAGAAATAGTTATGTCAAATTTGTACGTACTGGTCACGTGAATAGAGGGGTATGGGAGTTTAGGTGTACCATTATCTCTCCCAAAAAATATTCTTATACATGAACACCTTTAGTAGTCCACTCTATCAACAAATTCACAAAATATGTTTCCAGAAAAAATATATACAAAAACGCATTGTTCATGTGTCTGAATTACGAACAAGACTAATTTGTCCAGAGCGCGTGTTTCTATCAACGCGCTCTGTCCGTACGTCCAGATCGAGCGAACGAATCGTCCGGGATTCTCTCCAAACCCATATACGCGTGAATAGCATTGGCGCACTGCAAATATTTGGCCTGTTCTCGCTCGCATGGCAAATGATAGGAATGTTGAACACATTATTTCTAGTTTTATTACATTTTAAAGTAGTTTTAAGGATATATTTTCTGTTTAATTATGAAAAAGGCCAGAAATGAAAATTCACGGCCAGATTTTCTTTTTACGGCCAAAATTCGGCCAAATTTGTTTGGCCGTGAAGTTATTTTTTTTCACGGCCAAACTAAATTTTATTCGGCCAGATTTCTGGAATCTGCCGAAAAAAGGCCAAATGGCAACCCTGCTCTGGCTTACATAACATCACCTTCAGTGGCGTAGCGACGGGGGGCACGGGGGGGGGGGGGGGCACGGGGGGGGGGGGGGGGGGGGCACGTGCCCCCCAATAATTTGGAAAAACAAATAAAAAACATAAGGGGACATTTTTTGAAAAAACAAAGAAATACCGTAAGCTTAGCCTTAGGTGTGCCCACAATAATGTTGTGTGCCCCCCCCAATCAGTCCGACCACGCTACGCCACTGACAGGTATCATATCCAAGCCCCCCCCCCCCCCCCCCCCCCGACCACCCCCAAATATTAATAATAACACAGATATAATATACATCAATAAATCAATCAATAAAATAATTAATACAAACATCAATTAACAAATAAATAAATAGGGCTTCAGGAATGTTAATTAAGTCAAGGCAATTATCCATTTGTTTCAATATTATTGTATGGGTATATTCGTGTTATATTATTGCGTTTGAAGGGTAATATATAAAAACCCGAGGTTGTAGACTATTATGTACGAATGCGAGCGGACCGAGCTAAACATTTTTGCAATTTAACATCGGAAATTGCCATTTGTTTAAATATTATTGTATGGGTATATTCGTGATGTTATTGCGTTTTAAAGGGTAATATATAAACACCCGAGGTTGTAGAATATATACGAATGCGAGCGGAGAGAGCTTGAACATTTTAGCAATTTCACATCGGAAATTGCCATTTGTTTCAATATTATTGTATAGGTATATTCGTGTTATGTTTTATGATATTGCGTTTCATTGGTTTTAGAGGGTAATATATAAACACCCGAGGTTGTAGAATATTATATAATCCACGAATTCGAGTGGAGCGAGCTTGAACATTTTAGCAATTTCACATCGGAAAATTGCTATTTGTTTCAATATTATTGTATGGGTATATTCGTTTATGATTATGGCGTTTTGAAGGGTAATATATAACAACCGAGGTTGTAAAATATTATATAAAGTATATACGAATGCAAGCGGAGCGAGCTTTAAAATTTTAGCAATTTCACATCGGAAAATTGCCATTTGTTTCAATATTATTGTATGGGTATATTCGTGTTATGTTATTGCGTTTTGAAGGGTAATATATAAACACGCAAGGTTGTAGAATATTAGTAATGACGAATGCGAGTGAAGCGAGGCCTGACAATTTTAGCAATTGCACATCGGAAAATTGCCATTTGTTTCAATATTATTGTATGGTATATTCGTGTTATGTTATTGCGTTTTGAAGGGTAATATTATAAACACCCGAGGTTATGAAAATATATGCGACTGCGAGCGGAGCGAGCTTAAAAAATTAATAATAATCAAAGGTAGGGGTAGGGATGACCAGGAATTAAGGACAAGTGTCTTTAGTAATATTTGTTTTAATTTTTTTTTTTTTTTTTTTTTTTTTTAGCTGTCGGGGGGGGGGGGGGCGGGCCCCCCTGCCCCCCCCCCCCCCCTGTATCCGCCACTGTTTTCCACATCACATTTTCACTTGGCAGCCCAAGGGGGGGGGGGTTTAAACCCCCCCCCCCCCCCCCCCCCCGTAGATCCGCCACTGAACAAATCAACCATGTCGAATTTGTTTACGCTACTATTATGAATAGCGTTTTCATCATCTTAGACCCCGTTTACAGTGAAAAAAAGGCCGGGCCGAGCAGCGGCTCGGCCCGGCCTTTTTTTTTCACTGTAAACGCTCAAAGGCCAAATGCGGGGCCAAAAGTGGCCGCGCATTTGGCCCCGCTCTGGAGGTTGTCTCGGCCGCGGCCGAGCCGCGGCTCGGCCCGGCCTTTTCTCACTGTAAACGCACACAAGGCCAAATGCGGTACCAATTGGGAAAACAATTCATTGCAAATAACGCCGCCTTTGTTCTGTGACCCCAGCGCGCCCCCAAAATAATGGTTTGTTTACATGCAGAGCGCCACTACGACAAAATATTGAAAGGGCGGCCGGGCCGAGACCGCCACTGTAAACGCACAAAATTGGGGGGCCGAGTACCGCAACTTAGGCCGGGCCGAGCCGCGGCTCGGCCCGGCCCTGCACTGTAAACGGGGTCTCTGACCCCGTTTACAGTGAAAAAAAAGGCCGGGCCGAGCCGCTCAAAAGGCCAAATGCGGGGCCAAAAGTGTCCGCGCATTTGGCCCCGCTCTGGAGGTAGTCTCGGCCGCGGCCGAGCCGCGGCTCGGCCCCGCTTTTTCTCACTGTAAACGCACGCAGGGCCAAATGCGGTACCAAATTGGGAAAACAATTCATTGCAATAACGCGCCTTTGTTCTGTGACCCGGCGCGCCCCCCAAAATAATGGTTTGTTTACATGCAGAGCGCCACTACGACAAGATATTGAAAGGGCGGCCGGGCCGAGACCGCCACTGTAAACGCACAAAATTGGGGGGGGGGGGGGGGGGTGGGGGGCGAGTACCGAAATTTAGGAAGGGCCGAGCCGCGGCTCGGCCCGGCCCTGCACTGTAAACGGGGTCTGATATACTTAGAGGGGGCTGCCATCTCAATCTGTACTTTAATTTCTTGGTTTACTGCGCATTACATGCTTTCAAATTGAGAGAACGTTGTTACATAATGATGTGGCCCAGTATGCATGCATGGGACAAAGCCAAATCAAAGCTTATACGAATTAACATGATTAACAGGATTGTGACTTTTTTTTTTATACCGACCCTTCTTTATAACTTTCTAGTTCTTAGCTGGGCTGTTACATTATTATTGAACAGTTTTGGCGCCAGACGGGCGCCAGACGCACAAAAGCTCGTTGCGTGTGCATGTGTGTGAGTGTGTTTGTGAAGGTTCAGGCATTACACGGTTGACCGCATCTCGCCACACCCATGCCAACTGGTCAGTTAAAACCATTGGTTAAAACACGTGGGCTATAATGTAGACAACGGACTGCCTACGTCACAACCAGTGGCGTAGATCTGTTTTGAGAAGTAGGGGGGGGGGGGGGGGAGGGGGATATGCGAGGGGAGCGGAGAGACCAAGCCCGAGGGCGTGAAGCGCCAAAGGGTGGGAGGGGGGTATCCCCCTCCCACGGTAGGGGGCTTTTGCAATTTTTCACTCGAAATAATGCAATCTGGTGCATACCTTGGAAGGAAATGTTATTATTATAAAATTTAAGAAAGCATGACTTAAATCATCTCCCTCATGATTAGACCGATATACAAACACAAAACGAACCTACACACACACACACACACACACATCCACGCACCCACACACGCACACACACACACGCACACACGCACACACTGTACATGCATTGTCTATACTAATTTTGGGGAAGGTATGGGAGGGGGTTTACCCCCTCCCACGTGGAGAAATTGGTGTTTAAAATATCACTTTAGAAGTATGGTTATTATTATTATCATTATTATCATTATTTTGTTATTATACCTTTTATAAAGATTTAACTTTGAAAAAAGTGTGGGGGGGGGGTGGGATGTTTGTACAGGCTATCCCCCCCCCCCCCCGAACCAAAAAGTT
>JBAMJV010014591.1:0-18879 GCA_037951105.1 Echinarachnius parma
TCCCCCCCCCCCCCCCCCCCCCCACCACTGCAATAGGGGATGCCAATTATGGAGTCTTTCTGGCTAAATATGTCATGCCACAAAATACGACAGACTTGTTGAACCATTAGGATACGAGGATCATAACATTGAAGTACATTTTTTATTAAATGTCTTGTCTTTCTTTTTGATTGGTCTTGCCTCGGACTTGATGATTAATGTCACGGTCACAGCGTTCCTTTTTAATGATAGTAATTGGTTGTGAGCAATGAAAAGGTTCCATGAACTGGATAATTAGCAAATTGACAAATTAAGCAAAGATATAATATAGGCCTACAAATTAACATTCAAAGTAGTAGAGTTTTTGTCAATAAGTTCCGGGATCAATATTACCCGAGATAGAACAGTTGTTGATCATTATTTTATCATTTAAAAGGGCATATTTTAAAATCACGTTTGTTTGTAGACTTTTTTCTTAATTGCATTTTATATATGTATCTAGTTATTATGCTCTCAGATTCTTTCCTTCGCATACTTAACGAGATTGATCTACATTATTAACGTCTCTATAGACTATAGGCCTACTTCTCTTCTTAACAAGATTATCTAGTAATCAATTTATATTTCTACATAAATATATCTATTTTTCTTTCTCAGTTCTATTATATATTTCATCTATCTATGTATCGACCTATCTATCTATCTATCTATCTATCTATCTATCTATCTATCTATCTATCTATCTATCTATCTATCTATCTATCTATCTATCTTCGTCATCATCATTATGATTATCATTATTATCAGTACTCATTGTAGTCAGTAACGGTCAGTACCCCGTTGTCTAACGTGAAACATCGCCATCTACGATAGAACAATCTGATCACACCAATTGGCTAAGTAATATAATTATTCATCCGCTCGACATAAACAGCCTAAATTATCCAGTAAGATTCATTCACTGTTAACATTATTCATCCCTCTTCCCTGGACAAATGCAAGGATCATTTTTATCATCAAATTTCGCTATTTAAACATCAGATTGAAGAGAACTGTGTCGGGCAACAAGACAAAATGTAGGGTAATAAGGCTACTTGAATGCTACATATTTATGTTATAAATTTCCCTTCAATATCTGTGAAGTACCGTATAGTGTATGGGATAGCGAAGTTGCCTGAGAGACGCAGGGTCTCAAGTTCAAGCCTCTCTCAATCTCTTTTTTTTTTTTTTTTTTTTTTTATCATTACAATTTGGATTATTTAAAATATCATGTAAATAAAGCTACATCTTTGGTTTCTTGTGTTTCATTAATTTTTCCCGATTTTTTGAAATATCAATACCCAGATAACAATGCTACGTTGGCCCATCGTTGGCCCAATGTAGGCGGTCATGTTGGGCCAACGTCAAAACGTGACGTTTTGCCCACGTCATTCTTGCCGCTGGGCCCTCGTCGGCCCAACCCCCATAAGCCAACGTCAATTGCCAATGTTGCGCCAACGTTTGCCCAACCTTTTTATTTTGCTATTTCTGACGTCAAGCCAACATTGAGCCGACTAAACCCCAACGTTCATACGACTATATAAGTGAACGTTGGCCCTACGTTGGCTTGCCTACCGTCGTAATGCGGTTGTTTGTCAAACGTTAATACGACGTCAACTAGCCAACCAATATCCAACGTAGTAGGCGAAACGTTGGCCCAACGTTTGCTTTTCGACCATATAAATATGATTGTTTGTCTAACTATCACCCAACGTTGTTTCAACGTACATTTGCCGACCAGTTTGCCAACAGTCAACAGCCAACGTCGGCTTAACGTTGTTTTAACGTCAGCTCGCCGACTGCAAAAATATGGTTGTGAATTTACCGTAGGCCAACGTTGGCTAAACGTTGTTTTTCCAACCGCGTCGGTGCCGACTATAGACTACGTTCCGCCAACGTCGCATTGTTATCTGGGAAAGAAATAAATCAAGAAATGGAAAGAGACATGTGAACAAAAGACAGTTGATGAGGTGTAGGAGTGCACTGGGGCACTGAGAGGGGAGGAACAATATAGGGGATTATGAGTGGAGGGGATGGGAGCGAGAGGATTAGGACAAAGAAAGTGAAGTGAAGTGTGTTGCACGATCGGATGAATAGGATAGGCGAGTTCAAAGGAGAGAGTGGAAAGGATGAGGACCCAGTAGGTGATGATATAGACAAATGAATGGGACAGGGAGTGTAAAAGAGATAGTGAACAAAAGGAAGCCTAAATACGTAGGCAATCAGAGGGAAGGTGGAGAGACAAATGAGGGTGGAACAATATGATCAAAATAGAGGTGGAACTATGCATGATGAGAATGTGGATGTATATGAATAAGCCCATGTCTATGGACAGTGTACCTATAGAGAGAAATTAAATGCAAAAAGTATAACATATTAATAAACTAACATGATTATGTGTATGAATGGTGACAGTGTATCAAAGGAAACTAAAATGAATATATGGGGAAAATAAAATGGGAAATAAGAATATGAATAGTATGTGGAACAAAGTAAAGTACCGATATGCCATATGGGGTGTGAAAACAAACAAATGGTGGTGCAGACGATGAAGGGGAGATGCAAAGGTTAATCACTGCCTTCTTGGATGTTGAGACCACGGGGATGAATGGTGCAGAGACGTCTTATCCAATACTTCTCTCTGCTGGAGCGGAGTGTGTCCGGGCGGTTACCTAGAGATTCTATTCCCTGTAGAATCATGTCAGAAATGGAGTGATTAGGTAGGTTGAAGTGGTTGCCGACTGGGGCGTCATGTTTTAGCATATTTTTAGTATAATTTTTCAAAATACAGACATATTCAGGACACAGTATGCTATCCTTTCATTTATAAACATTTCTAACATCAGCGACGACGCGTCGTTTTAACCTACAGTGTATATTACTTTACTTAAACAATTAAAAGAGAGAACCCATGGTTACCACAAACTTACATGTATGGTGCTTCTGACCACACTCGTTCGTGGCGACTATAAAATATAATGAAAGATGACAGAAGTGCGGATTTACTTAATTCATGAAAGACGTCTTTTGGTCTTGTGTTGCAGCCACATTTGCTGAGTATACGCTTGATCCGAGTCTTATTTTCTTTGTCTACCAAGCCTCTCTGTCCTATCTCAATTGCTTCATAAGAGGTATTGTACCCCGATTCACCGAGATCTTGAATGAGTGTGGCGTATCTTTCCAGTGTTCTATTGTGTGCGTCTGATATATTATATTCGAATGGGACGGTAAGTTCAATAACAAGATTTCTTTAAGGTCGTCCCATATAATTACAAGGTCCGGGCGTTGGTTTGTAACGAGGATGTTAGGGGGGATTGTCCCCCCTGCAATTGTATTTCCCCCTATATCACAAAATACGTCAAAATTGCCCGTTCCGTTGTTCTTTATAGTAGTTAATATTTTATTCAATATATTATTGTGGCGCCAAGTATATCCCTCAAGGAGTGGGGGACAGAATGCTAGAATATGATGTAAGGTCCCAGTTGTGTTTGGGAAAAATGGGCATTTAAGTCTCTTTCCCCAGCGCGATAAATTAGAGTATGAAGGGAGAGAATCAATACAGGCATTAATGGCAAACTTAAGAATTTTGCGGGGAAGGTTGAACATAATTGACTTCCATGTAAGGTTCTCTTCCTGCAAAAGTAGCAATTCTGAAAATTTCCCTTGACAGAGTAGCGGTTCAATTTTGTCTTTCCAGTATGATACTACGTTGTCCTCAAGTATAACGTTTATGTTTTTGTATTCCATGAACTACTTGTATCAGGCTGGGCCTGGATTAAGTATTGTTCGTGGACACTTTGACAGACGGATACCGTGGACTGTTTTGTTGTCCATTTCGATTCGCGTTCTAAAGTGCAATCCAAAGCGTGATTAACTAGTTCATCCCCGAGCAATCTCGACCTTGAATATGCCGAGCAATTGGCTTTCCAATACAGTACACGTCGGAAAAACGTGGTATCGCTAGGCCTTGTGGAATATGAACTAGTGCGATATTAGCGCCTCTACTTGGTATACCTAACCATTTCTTCAGATATCCGTCTGTCAAAGTGTCAAGTGCCTCCAACTGTGTCTTATTCAATGAATGAACTGTCATCATGAATCTAAGGGAAGGCAATAAATAACGTGTATATATAGAAACTTTATATTCAGGCCGTATTAACAAATGATCAATATTTTTCATTTTCAATATAGTTTCATTTTTTACGTAATCAAATGTTTCAGTCGATTTTCCACTAAAACAAATCTGTGATCCTAAAAAGCGCACATCGCTCTTTCAGTGAATCTAACAATGTGTTACCGATATAGAATGGAAGTTCTACTGGGGTGCCACCACTAATTGACAGGCTTCGGCATTTGACAGGCTTTACGGATAGACCCATTGACTGGCAGTGTGAATTAAGTTGGGATATTATTTTCTGGTGGTTGCGTTTATTATTTGTAATAAAATTGAAATCATCTGCGTATGGCGTAGATATAATCTTTTCACCATTTAGATCGTAGCCGTGTTTTGCTTTTATTGAAGCAAGATATTCCAAAATTGGGTTAAAACAAGCCAAAAATATGATTGGTGAGAGAGGATCGCCTTGGAAAACCCCTTTCCTAAATCTGAATTGCTCAGATGACCAAGAGGGGCCCGTAACGTAACCCTGAAGCCTGCCGTACAATTGATCAATGTAGTTTATAAGATGTCGAGGTACATGGTAACGTTGAAATGAACAAGAAATCAAATCATGACTTATACTACCAAAAGCATCATTAATAGACCCCCATATCCGGTTTTACTGCACACACCCCAATAGCATAATTATTACAAGTGAGACATGATTTTAAGGAAAAATAAACACGCTTTCACATGATGCTAAATTTACTGATGATTATGCAATGTAAAACCCCAAAACATCTCCTCCAATGGTCGTTTTTCGATGCAACGCCTTTAATTTCATAAAATGAACATGCATTTTGCAACATTTCACTTTCGGCCCTCCCCCATATTCAGCTATACCATACTTAACCTGTTAATAAAATTGTTCCGGATATAATCGTATTGAAAAGATAGACACATGGGCTTTAAATTGATACCAAATTTGATAAGTTTAAATCATTTGAACACGCTACAATCTTCGATACAACTTGAACATTAAAAAATACGACACAAGAGTCAAATTTCCCAAGTGATACGGTATACTATCGGCCCATTTTGCTTCTGACCGTCCTCCATTTTGAAACGCACTGCGTATTCTCTGATTTGAAATAAATGACAAATAATGTACCATTATAAAGGGAAATCATCATGCATTGCAATGACACTAAAAGGAAAAAATACAATTTGACAATAAGAGTGATATAATCGATCAAAGTCGAGTTTCCGAACTTTTTTTGAGGGGTTTATAATCATGATCTTGATGAGAATCTATGTTGCGCGCCAGACGCGCGGCAAAATCGAGATTTGCAGTATTATTCAATGGGAAAGACGGCTTTTTTGAAGGCTGGTTGTTAATAATATTATTATGCCTTCTCTTCTCTTTGGCATTATATCTGCCGATATTTTCTTCATCTTCGGAATTATTGGGGAGGGGGGGGGGGGCAAAACGATATGTTTCCCAAATATTTCATTGGGGGCCGCTGCCCCCTGCCCCCCCCCCCCCCCTCCCCCGAACGACGCCTCTTGTCAATGCGCTTGCCAAATTGAACAGGTGTGAAACGGTTTAACTAGTTAGTGGTAATTTTTGTCTGTTTTAGACTAGCTTAAAGGGGTAGTACAGTTTTGGTAAGGCTGAACTTTAGTAACCAAAACCTGCACAATAACATTACAAACTAATATTTGTAACCCCACCATCATGACCATGCATGCTCGAAGGTATACAAAAATACAAACGACTAAGTAAAGAGCCTGTTATCATTCAAAAAGCGCCATTAAAACACAAGAGGGCGCTCTCTAATAAGGCATTGGTTTCAACCATTTTTCATACAAAATTATGCATGTGATGTTTTGTTGAAATAATGATTAAATAGAGAGATCATCAACAACTATTTAAAAACCGCTTTTGAATTTTTTTGAAAAGGTGTAAGCATTTTTAATTATTTTTCAAAAAACCATCGTATTTATTTTGGGCCCAAATAAATACGATCGGATATATTTATTGATATTTCAACCATTCTAAACCGATTTTGACCAAATAAAGTTTATGCTGCCATTAAAATTGCATGTTCTTTCAAATTCGACACTCAGTTTTTCATTACCTCACGCGCTCTCTCAGCGCTCTCTCTACCAAAACTGAACTACCCCTATACGTTGATATAATTATTAAGTAGAATACCGGGCATACTATGTTGTTACCCGCCCCCTCCCCCCCAACAAAAAAAAATACATAAATAAATAAATAAATAGATAACGAATAAAAAAATAAAAAAAGAATAGCGTGCATGACAATGATTTATTTTCTGATGAAAAGAGTTCTTTTATTGTGACCCCAGATAGTACAGTACAAACTGTAAAAAAAGAAGTATTTTTACAGTTTAAAAAATACAGATCGAACAAGCAAAGTACAAATACAGCGGATCTTATGTAAATTTATTATGGCTGTAGTACAAATACAGCACAATTTGTTGTGAATATGATATACAAATCCGTATTTATAAAGTGGTTAATGAGTAAACATACATAAAATTGTCATTAAGCTACACACTGTGTGTAAGTTTACACTTCAAGTTGTTTAACAACGGTAATTTTACATCTTGTTGTTTTCCTACAGAACACCCATGAAAAAAAGGAGGGGGGACATTAATTGTACAGACATTTTCATGTTTTAATGTGTTTTTTGCATCGATATTCAGTCATTCCTTTTCACAGTATACCTTATACCATTTCATGCTGAAGCCTATAATGATATAATGTAATCAGAACAAATTGGGACAATTTTAATTTAAATAATTGTGACTTCATTGTGAGTTATTTCATAGCAGAGCAACACAAATATCCATAACTCATATAGCATTATTGCCCCAGTAAGAGTAAACATTACCGCTGGCATAGTGGTACAGACGTCTGACTTCCGATCTTACTGGCGAGGGTTCAAATCTCAGGTAGGGTTATTTTTCTTTTTTTTAATTTATACAACGTTTTCGTACTATTTTTTGACATTCATTCTCGTGTAATTCCAATCAAAATACAATTTGTAACAAAAAATACATGAAATGTTTGTAGGATAAAATAACAACCAATCTGTATTTTTACATCAGTTTATGGCGACTCTGCTGACGCCAGATTTGCTGTAAAACTACAGAGATTTTGTTTACAGTGCAAGGATAAATCGAAAACATTTCAATGCAGTGATAATTTATATCAAAGTCAATGTGCCCATATTGCTATAGCATCCACGCACAAACCCTACGCGTACAAAATACTCTACATGCATGCAAACACATACCGAGGTTTTCATTTATAATACCATAATTCATTTTGAAAGCAAAAATAAGAAATTCGAATAACACCTATTATTACGATGCATTCAACCACGGCATATAGTGGTTTGACATATACCGTATTGTCCAAACTCGTTTTCACACACACAGTGATGCCAGCCAGGGTCATAATACATTAAGTTTATAGCGAAATGAATTGCGATACGTTTGAATAATTATGGTATATTGACGTACACATAAATGACTAACAATTCATTTACCTGATGGCGGGGAAAAATCCCCCCCCCCCCCTATCACAAAAAGGGATTGACGTCCCTGCTATGGTGTTAGGTGTAGTATTAGAATCTTAAATTGCTTTGGAGTGAGTCATTGATCTTATTAAACATGTGTTTAAAGGGGAATGGTCATCAAATAATGTGGACGTCTATAAGGGTGTAACACCAATTCTTATTAAAACAATTACTGCAATTTTGAATGCTTTTAATAAATTGCATTTAGAAACTCACGATTTGATAGCTAGGGATGAGCAAGCGTGCTAATATAAACTTGCACAGCAGTTTTTATCCCTTTTAAAATAATATTTTGTTTCTCAATTGAATCAGTAAAAAAAACTTCTGGGGGTCTACCCCATGGACCCTATACTAAAAATAATACCCCGTGAACCCAGTCCATGTACCCACACATTCAGGACTTCTCGCCATGTCATGAATATATTCATACCCGATTGCAGGTACCCCGGTAAGGGCCCAAATGCGAATGTCCTTTTACCCTATCCCATTCGGGTCGTTGTACCATCAACTCGATTGCAATGATTCCTAAAGAAAGATTATGACAAGACTGACTTGTTATCTTTTATAAATTATATAAGACATTTTGACAGTTCTAAATTAGAAGAATTAATTTAGTCGCACTTTGATACTCATCATCTTGCACCGCATGACTGACATCATTTCGTGTTCTATCTTGTGTTATTTCAGCACATTCAAGTTTTTCCATTTCTTCCCCCCCCCCCATAGGTGCACTAAAATGTTAAACCCATGCAATTGGTTTAATTTATGCGTGTAAAATGTGTAAACTGTGTAAGATTGCATTTAGATGTCTAATTTTAACGAACATTTTGGAAATAAATTTGTTTTTCAAATTGAGCTAACGTGATGGACCCATCTATATACTAATAAAACGAACCGATTGGCTTAATATGCAAATCATCTTTTGTTAAAATGGAAATCTTTGATTTCAACTTTTTGCATTGACATGCGTGATTAGAACAACATTTTTGAAAATAATTTTTCAATTTCAGCTATGAAAGGGATCTAGTATTAAACTGTGTTGACATGTGCAAAAAGCGATGGATGGTTGATACAATGTATATTGTTGTTATCTGATATGTCCACTGGGTGTTGTGTGAACATTTCAAGTTAAATGGACTTTATATGGCCGAGTAATGAGCAATAATGCAAAGTGACATTCACTTACTCATTGCACTCACTTTGTACATGGTTCTGACGATCCGTTGGATAAATTGACATCTGAACACTTCAATCGTAAATATCTTTTTAACGAAAGGGAAATTTGAAAAAAAAAGAAACCTGTCCCATGATTTTTGTGTTAATAAGAATACGGTACAACAAGGTATGAGGGAATCGCTAGAATCAATTGGATTTTGAGGATCAATGTTGCTAAGTCCCTTTAAAGATGATCGCCTCATCTATGTAATTTATCAAAACACAATTTGCATAATATGCTAATTACTTCAATTTCAATTGTTGGTCATTAGGAGGGATTCTTGAAAGCGGCATGCAATGTACATTATCCCAAAATAAAGTTATTTATTTCATTACATTTACTAGTACATAATTAGTATTCATGTAAGACGACTGATATCTAAATGATATCCGTTGAATACAACAAGGTATGAGGAAACCGCTAGAATACCAATTACAAACGACTAAGTAAAAAGACTGTTATCATTCAAAAAGAGCCATTAAGACACAAGAGGGCGCTCTCTAAAAAGATGTTGGGTTCAAAATGGTGATTTTTTTAACAATACATCATTTATACAATCAGGTATTTTTTCTTTCCTTCTCTTCTTCTTTTTTTTTTTTTTTTTTTTTTTTTTTTTTTTTTTTTTTTGGGGGGGGGGGGGGGGGGCTTTTTTGGGGGGCAAAAAGGCGTTTCCCCCCCCACTTTTTGGATTGGGGGGGGGGGGGGCGGCCGCCCCCCTGCCCCCCCCCCCCCCCCACTTCCGGCGCCTATGGTCACACGTTCATGTATTTCACAAGAATTCCTTGACCTCTTGAAAAGAAATTAGACAACTCTGTTATTGATATCAAACGAATGGACACTGTCTTGGATTGCAAGGTGTTTTTTTTATATTACTCCATAACAGTGGCACTCGTTCTAATAGATTTTTTGACCCTCGAAACGTGGGAATAGATAATAATAATAATATACTCGATTTATATAGCGCCTAATATGATTGATAATCATCTCTAAGCGCTTAGCAATGATATTATTACCCCGATACAATGCAAACCAGCACACATTGTGGAAAAGTCACCTTTATATATGATTTATCGGTCAATTTCGCAAGTTGGCCACACGAATTCATTTTGTGTGCATTCAATTTCGCCGATTTTGTCACCGCAGCTGTATTTTGCAGTTCAAATTCGTTTTTGTATTATTTGGAAAAGAGGAAGCATTTGTTTAAATTTTGTAACGGCTGGTTACAAATTATCGAATAAGTGTGGGGCCCCACATTTATTACAAATGGTTATGTTTATGGATATTTCAGCGAGGGGCGTCGATCCTGGGGGGGGGGGGGGGCGGTCGCCCCCCCCCCCAAGGAAAATATTGGGGGCGAACATATCATTTCGCCCCCCCCCCAATAATTCCGTAAATGAGGAAGACAAAAATCGAGTGATATAATGCCAAAGAGGGGAAAGACACATTTATCAATATATAATCTTCAAAATGGCCGTTTTTTAGTTTGAAAAGGACTGTAAATCTTTTTTTTTGCCGCGCGCTTCGCGCGCATACAGTTTCTCATATTGCAAGTTTCATTTGGGTTGCGGGAACTCACCTTTCGAAATGTGTTGGGCAGTGCAACTTCTCAAACGCACACCTCAAACGAAGTTTATTAAACCCTCATCTATAGATAGCACACCGTCACAGAAAATAAAATAATCTGAAATCTATCAGTCAATTCATTCCATATGCGCTGAACGCAAATCAAATTGGAATATCATGTCCCCCCACATTTGAAAGTGGAGGAGATTGTCCCCCTCCCTTTGCCATTATGCATGTTTGGTTCGATACTTATATTCTTCATATTACGTGAAATTTTTGTCTCAGGTGTGCACCAAATCGCACAATTTCACGCCCAAAAATACAAAAGCTCCCTACTGTGGGAGGGGGACACCCCCTCCAACACCCTCCCCCGCTCGGTCGCTTCGCTTCCTCGCATGGTCTCCCCTCCACTTTTTATAAGTTGTTGACGCCCTTGCTTAGTTTCATGGGAGTCCAATGCCCTAGACTATATCGACGGCTCTATAGTATACAGGATCACGTGGATCCATCTCATGCAAGGCTCAATCTTTTCCTCGCTATGCCCTAAAAATACGTTACGAGTAGGTTCACTATTTTATACAATTTTAACACCCATGATAGAAGTTGCAAATGTCTGAAATCTAAAAGCTTCCGGGGGCTCCGCCCCCTGGACCCCCATTATTGTCCCAAAATTTGGGTGCCCCCCAAAGTCAGGTCTTTGAGCCATCAAGACACTTTCAATGAGCGCATAATAAAACTTCCGGGCATGCCAATGTGGGGCTCTTAGGTCTCTCAGTGGTCACTCTGGAAAAAATTTCAAATTTCGCCCCCAATCGCAAAAACGGATCGACGCCCCTGATTTCAACCATTTCTGAACCGATTTTGATCAAATCAAGTTTATTTTGTCACTAAAATTGTATGCTCTTTTGAATTTGACACTCAGTTTTTCATTATCTCGCAAAAAAAAAAAAAATTGTGTAGCGCCCTCTATACCGAAACTCAACTATCCCTTTTAACAGGGTGGTTTGAAAAATGAGTTAGCTATATTGGCTATGAAGGAATGGCCAATGTGTTTCATTAATATTCAACCTCTTTAGAACATAACGTGAGCGCCATACAGAATTTTTGAATGAATCACGATTGATCCGATATTGCATTCATCAATCAAAAGTTTAATCAGATTATAATATACATGTCTATTGCCACACATTTGAGCAATCGTGTTATGTTTGTTGATTTTATTTTATTTGATATTATTTCCACAATTCATTTAAAGAACAACAAAGTACGACAAGTGGCAAAGAATACAGAATGTATACTTGTTCGTCATGTATACATCTTATCTTAACTCTTTTCTTATTCGCTTTATTACCACGTTGATGTACAGATAGAGTGAAACCCAAAGATCAAGCACTCTCTTTCTCATGTTTTTATTTTCTATATCGCTTCTTTAACATTCAAAGATATCAGACATCCTTCAGGTCCACTATTTTTGGAATTAAAACTGTTAGACGTCTTTAGGCAATACCGCTATATGATTTGTACATTCATGCATGATTTGATAAAGAATAATCTACCTCATAAATTTAGTGATTACTTTTCATTTCTTGCTCATCCGTATGAAACACGGAATAAAGAGAAATGTAATATAAGCGTTATCAAAATTAAAACAAACGTTGGAAAATATTAGACGGAAAAACTGTTGCCAATCACTAAAACAATACACTGGCAGCGAGTACAATGATTAGAAAAATAATAATTAATAACGAATAATTTATTTTAGGTTTTGATTGATACAATTTTGATTTGTGTACATATATATGTACATTTTCAGCTGAACTCACTTATTTACACTATAGTGTAAATAAGTTAGTTTAGCTGAAAATGTATTTTTGTTTTGTGTAATTTATTATTATCGGGGCTAACCTCGACTAGCATTGTGCTATTTTGTTAACCCATTTTGTATTATTAATTTCAAGATGTATCATAAATCTTTACTATGATTATATATAATATATTATAAATTGTAAATATTGAACTGATTATTATTGACAATAAATCCATTTTATGTTCGGGCAAACTCATATTGTATTCGAGAATACTCATAATCATTTTCGGGCAAAATAATATCATTCCGGTAAACTCATATCATGTTAGGTGCAAAAGCTTGTTTATTCTGGCAAAATCATGATCTATTCAGGGAAAAGTCATGAAAAGTGCATAAATTATTATCTTTTGCCCGATTACCATCGTCCCATTTTTACCAGACCAAAAACCAAAAAAAATGCAACAAATCTTCAGTGATTTAATTCTTTTTTTCTTTCTTGTAAGGTGAAATTGGGGAAGATGGTGATGGTATTCGGGCAAACAGTGTGCCCGTTTGCCAATGATATTCAGCAGTTTAAACTACCAACAATAACATATTTGTATTAAAGGAATGCCTGTAAAGTGTCTAACTCCACGAAAATTACTTTGAGCTTCCTCGTTTCTCTTATTATACCGTGTTGTTTAGCTTATGGTATAAGAGAAGAATAAAATAGGGTTAGATTTTTTCAAATCCCCCTTAAGTATGACGATATCTATCATTCAGCTCAAAAGCGTTAATTAACGGTCATACACCTCATAAACGTCCGTTGTAAAAGCTGACGCATATTTTCGCTTTTTTAACCAGGAAAGCAGTGTTCCTTTTCAATGAAACATTCACACATCATTCGGACATATCTTACAATGATTTTGGTACAGGATTGAAGTCTCAAATGTCATTTTGGGCAATATCTGACACTTTACAGGTGCACCTTTAATTAAACATGTTGATAAAGTTAATGACATAATATATCAGACGCCTTTAATGAGTAAACCTTTATGTCTGTGTGTTTTTTTATAGTTCAGATTTATTCACTCCATTCCGTCCTCCTTAACCCCTCGACTACGGGAGCCGGACGGTTGTGTACTATATCTATGGGGATTTCAGAATCTCGAAGGGAACGGGTTAACACTACATATCCACTAGCTTCGCGCCCCCATATCCAACAATATTTCTTCAATTTGACGGCAGCCGAGACAATTCGGTAGGTAACATTTTACATAATCCCAAAACACAGAGTGAGATTTGTTGTCATTTAAAGCAATATAACACTGTTGGGAAAATTACAGAAATCCACTCTGTTGGCTAAACAAATTGATCAACATGGTTGGAAAGGTACAAAAGAGGGTTTATGTGTTCAATTATAAACCATAACATCGTAAAATGCAGACAAATAAGGGGAACTGCATGCGCCGCCGATTAGATTGAATGGCGCACAGCTTCTTTGGCCCGCCGGAACTTACCCGGCCGCGAATCTTGCAGATATCCGATCGGCTAGCCGTTCTGCCATGCGCGGCGGGGCTTGCGTGTGCTTACAAATGTAATGTGCAGACGAACATTTCAAATTACAACCGTCGATATCGATTTAATAAAAAATTATAATACGTGCAGCTTATATAGCGCATTATAACCAAATTTAAGCAGAGGCGTCGATCCTGGGGGAGGGGGGGGGGGGGGGGGGGGGGGGCAGGGGAGCAGTCGCCCCCAAATGAAAATATTGATGAATCGCCCCCCCCCCCCCCCCCCATAATTCCGAAAAATGAGGAAGAAAATTTCAGTGATATAATGCCAAAGAGGGGAAAACACATTTATCATTAATTAACGAGGATTACTTTGTTCACACGCGAAGCTACATTGTTATGCGCGCGAGTTGCTTGGTCTATTAAATCTACCATCTTTGCACAATGCATTCAGACACTCGTCTCTAGATTTATTTATACGATATCAACGTTTGAAAAAAGACTTCAAATCTTCGTTTTTGCCGCGCGCTTCGTTCGCATACAGTTTCTCATCAATTAGCTCGTATTATTAATCCCATTGCAAGCTTCATTTCGGTTGCGGGCACTCACATTGCCAAATGTGTTAAGCCTGCGTCACAAATCAAACGGACCCCGGCCGAATTTATAGATCGCAAGCAACCTGGTCTCTCGT
The DNA here is from genome assembly GCA_037951105.1 of Echinarachnius parma. Taxonomy (NCBI): domain Eukaryota; kingdom Metazoa; phylum Echinodermata; class Echinoidea; order Clypeasteroida; family Echinarachniidae; genus Echinarachnius; species Echinarachnius parma. The sequence continues at coordinate 14,504 of JBAMJV010014591.1, forward strand.
CTAAAATGACTCTATAGGCCATTCTACCACACCTTTCTAAAAACTATTATAGTCATTTTAGGTGCACCTGAATATGCTGCCATCTACGTTTGGAAACTGTATGGATCGTGAATGCGTCGCAGAGCCTACTTTTGATTTTTTCTGCGACTTGAGAGAGACTATCACCTCGCGCATAAATATTTTTCGACTTGTATAAATATACCGACTTACTATAGCCATTAATCTGACCTTATAGCCACTAATCTGACATATAGCCACTAAATCTGACCAATAGCTCTAATCTGACCTAAAGCCACCAAAATTTAGGGTTAGGGTTAGGGTTTAGGGTTAGGGTTATATATCCCCAAAAAACCCGCTTGCAATCAAGCCACTTGCCTGTGGCGCAATTGGATGGGTGCTAACCTGATAATCTAAAGTCGCATGGTTCGATACCCGCTCTTGGCGTCGTAAACGATACCCGCTCTCTTGCGTACTAGCAAAGGATGTTCGATATTAAACAGTTTCCAAACGAGGATGGCGCATATTCAGGTGCCCCTAAAATGATATAATGGGTGTTTTTAGGAAGGGTGCAGGTACAATGACCCGATAGGTCATTTCAGACGAGAGAACAGGTTGATCGCAAGAGAGTCGCCGAATTTTAATCCGCCAGGGAGTCGAGCGCATTTTTCACATCCCTGTCACATATTGGACAGGGTTCGGGGCGAACCAAATATATGGAAATCATTGATCAGAATCCGGCGCCCATCAGTAAACAAAAGGAATCGGGCAAAAATCGATGAATTTGGAGCAGGTTTCGGGTGCACTGCGAACGTCGGCCGACCAATAAAAACCGCGGCGGAGCCCGCAGTGATCGAGCATACACCGCCGTACCTTATATCATGCCATTTCATGAAAAAGACACTTGCTTAGTTCCATGCTAATTATATATCGATGATGTGGCTAGGTATATCTACTTAACAAATGATCGTTCAGTTGCTAAATAGTGTTGATTTAGTGGATTACTACACCCCTAGTGAGGACAGTAAAATGTTTTGTTGCTTAACAAACCGGTCAATTTTGACTCTATCAAACCCCCGTACTCCTGGCGGAAAATGCCCTTTTGAGGCTCGCAGAGAAGTCGGGCGGGCTCCGTTTTTTGACTTGTGAGGGCCCCTTTAGGCAATGTAATTTCTCAAACGCACGCCAAATTAAACAGAGTTATAATTAAACCCTCCAACTGTAGAACACCGATACCGAAAATTCTGCCCTATTTGCGCTGAACGCAGATCAAATTGGAAATTATAGAACAAAATAATTTCGAATGTCGATAGGCAGAGCTGTTAATTAGTGGTAATATTCTGGTCGAGAAAAGGGATGTCGCTGGTTGAAAAACTAAGAAAATAAGAAGGCTATATTATATACGTCCCCTGTACCCTCTACTGGGGCCCTATCAAAGTCGGCCTCTGCTCCCACCTGTATATGGAATCACCGCAATGTAATCGGCTCGTCAAAACTGCACATATTAAAACGATTCAACTTTCCACTTATAGGAAACACACAGCTTGAGAGTTCTAAATTGCTGAAGTCTAAGTTCCTGATGGCCCAATCCCCTGGACTTTATCAATGGCTCTATAAAATACAGGAGCACCGTGACCATCCCATACAAGGCTCCACGCTACTACTTGCATGCACCCTATGTACACACCCTTAAAGAACTATCGGCAAGAGCAATAAGGGGTCTCTGTTGTCCACATGTACAGAACTTTGGGCAGAGGCCGGTAAATTAAGCTTTCATTAATTCAAATTGATTATTGTGTCCATTATCAAATTTACAAATCTATGATACAAAATAAAATCAACCAGCTTTCAGGGCTGATGTGCCCCCAATGCCACTGTTATTAAAGGGACTTGACCACATAATACTATAGGATTTCTCGGTCAATTTCGTAAGTAAGGCCGAACAAATTCATTTAATGTTCATAGTCTATTTCGCCGATTCTGTCACCACAGCTGCTATTTTTCGTTCAAATTCGTTTTTTTAGCTTTTGAATTCATAACACGATCATTTCAAAAACGTTTTGTTTTCAATCGGAATTAAACGTGTTTCTTTTTCGTAAATTTGCATTCAATTAAAGCGATACGATTCGCGATTACGTAATAACGTTCTTCCGGAATTCAAATTCGTTTCTTTGCATACAATTTCACTCGTTTTGCCAGACAAAATTAAACACTGTTAATCTCACCCAGTATGATCATAGAACCCCGCAAGCTTAGTTGCATGCTAATCCATTTCAAATTGTACGGTTTGGTAAGCAACAAACATTTTACTTGTCGCTCACTAGGGGTGTATACCCAAAAAATCAACACTATTTATCAACTGAACGATCATTTGTTAAGTAGATAATAACTTGCCACATCGTCGATATATAATTAGCATGGAACTAAGCAAGTGGTCCTTTTCATGGAATATACAATGATATAAGTACAGCAAGTGTGTGTTTACAAGTACAGTTTTATTTATTGGAGTGGCGTACATAATGGTGGTGGTGGGGGGGGTGGGGCGGGGGGGTATCAATACTCTATACAATTGTATTTATTTTCATGTTTTTGTTGGTTTTGTTTTTGATAATTTATTCGATGTTCAGTAATTTCCTTTGAGGCCATTTATATTTGTGTCAATTATATTTAGGTCTGTATTGACATGTTAAGAACAATATATGAGTATAAGTTCAATCACACAATCAAAATCACAATCAAAATCTGAATCACCATCACACTGAATCACAATCGACAATCACGATCACAGTCACCATCTCATTACAATCACGATCACATACTGTAACAAGCACAATCACTTACATAATCATTAATGAGTTTGATACATTGTTTTCTCACTGCGCGCATAACTCATGTCATGTGACACAAACTAAAAGAATACACGTATAAAATTCTGAAAACACATCACCGGATATTGACCAAGAATGGACAATACATTTTATATACTCATTTGGTTTAATTTAGATGAGAATATACCATGCTACTACTACTACTACTAAGCGGACGCATCCGAGATTGAGTTCACAATTGCAACGCCATGAATCTTTATCCATCATCAATGTCTGCAAGTCCCCAGTTTCACACTGGATGTCCCTTGCAAATGCAGTCCATATAGTTCTTAGGTCTCCTTCCTCTATTAGGACATGGGAGTCCTCCATGCAGATCACATCCGAGAATACTTGTCTTTGGCCCTATAAGAGCAGTGACCAGCGAATCTCGTCGGCGATGAGCAACGGTGGTAGAGATAGGTGGTATGTTCCCATAGATCTCTGGTTTTGTTTTGTGTTCCCCTCCAACTATTATTTTGTACCCTCATAAGTACCTAGTGTATGTCCCATCGAGCCGGTCCTGTAGTGCCTTCTTCATGGTCACATAGTCTCTGATCCATAAAGTAGGATCTCTCTACCACCGGCCCTGAAAAATGGAAATTTGTAGATCTTGAAAGTTAGATTTGCCCAAATGTGGTGCAATTATTACATGCATTCCATGCTTGACCTTTGCGTGACATGAAATCTTTCATGGAGTCAGCAACATAAGAACCTAGATACTTAAAATCGTTGACTTCCTTAATCCGTGAGCCTCCCCTGGAGATGATTGGAGGATGATCAGCATCTTCGTTTCCACTGTCATGTACTCGCGTTTTCTTTGGGTTGAGAAACAGACCAACCTTTCGTGAAGCATTCTCTACAGAAGAAAGCAGTCTTGGGGATTCTGAAGATGTTTTGCTATAAAGCAATGTCATCTGCATAGTCCAGGTCTGCCAAATACTTGTCTTTGTCGCGGTTGGTTCTTTCTGGTTTGGACATCTAGACCTTTCTCATTCAGGATCTCCACAGACTGGTGTAGAAATAATCCACGACTATGACAAGAGATAAGGTGCAAGCTATCCACTTGCAGTATCCCCTGCTGTTGTGTGAAACTCCTTTGTAGGGCCGTCCATAGCGGACCTGTCGATATGGAAGGTTGTAAGCAATCTGTGATGAAAGAAATGATCGTCATGATTGGAGATCTGTTCAGGGTTGCCCCGGAAAGGTTACTGAGTGTTTGTACAGCAGTCCAAACGCTCTACAGTTGCCTTGTGTCTCCCTGAACACGAACAACGGAGATAGCGTTCGTGTTAGTGTATTTCTCCTCAGGACCTGCCAGGCCGCTGCATGTTTATGTTCGTGGTGAAGGCTTTCCAGCTCTTTGGTCTTGGATTAACCTTGTGCCTGTCCAGGACTTTAGAGGTGTAGGCTTGCTCATATGCAGGATTTAGCAAGTTCCTAGGTTTCTTTGAGATTTCTGGTTGGTCCTGGTATTGTGCTTCTCTGATGCTTTCTCAGGTTATCTCTTGCGCG
>JBAMJV010014592.1:0-20507 GCA_037951105.1 Echinarachnius parma
ACTTTGGGGTGTTAGGGAAGTGTCTCGGGAACAATTCTAGCCCTGATGTACAGTTGATTTCTGGTAGCAACACTATTATTTTTATCAATTAATTATGCAAATTTATGCAGAAAATTTCTCTTTTTGTCTGTAAATCTCTAAATATGACTCAGAATATGCTGATGTTGTGCATTGATATTATGTATGCCTCAATTAACAGGTTTGCAACATAAAAAATTGTGACAGCCAAATTTTCCTTATGTATTTCTTTTTTTTGTGAATTCTTATGTATTTCTTTGTTTTTTCGACTTTTGAAAAGTTGCGCAAGGATTCAATAAAAACAACTTGTGCAGTCGCGCGGCGATACCTGCACGCGTTGCGGAATTATCACGCAAAACGTCAAGGGGGTGGAGTGGATTCCACCCCAATGTGGTGAACACCAGTGGGGTGGAATCTACCCTAACCCCCTTGATATTTTGCGTGATAATTCCCCAACGCGCGCAGGTATTTTCTGCGAAACTACGTGAGTTTTTTAATTAATGTTTTGCTCAACTTTTGATATGAAATTTGCGACAACCGGGTATACCATTTCGAAGCCACATGACCTTTTGTAAGTGAATGTCGGCCCGACAATTGCTAAATTTTGTGATTTGTGTACAAATCCTATGGAAATGGCTTTTTTTCCTAGAATACACAAAACCTTTATTAATTTTCATTCTAACCACTGCAAAAATTTTGGAATAAAAATTGTTGGATAATGGTCAATGATTTATTCCACTAAAAGAACACAATAAAAATCAAAAGTCGAAAAAACAAAGAAATACATAAGGAACATTTGGCTGTCGCAATTTCTGATATTAAAAACATGTTAATTAAGTCATACAAAATATATATGCACAAAATCAGTATTATTCTGAGCCATATTTAGTGATTTACAGATAAAAAGGGAAATTTTCTGCATAAATTTGCATAATTAATTGATGAAAATAATAGTGTTGCTACCAGAAATCAACTGTACATTAGGACTAGAAATGTTCCTGAGACACCCCTGAAACACCCTAAAGTGACAAACCAAATCTGTGGTGGGTGTTGCACGAATTTTTTTTTTGCTGGTCCTGGCTCCCGGACTATTTGTTGACATGTGCACAAAGTGAAGAGTGGTTGATACAATGTATATTGTTGTTATTTAATATGTCTATATAATGCCTTAATGGGTGTTGTATGAAAATAATTTCAAGTTAAATGGACGTTATATGGCCGAGTAATTAGCAAAAATGCAAAATGATGTTCACCGACTTATTGCACTCACTTTGTACACGGTTTGTTGGTGGTCCAGTGGATAATTTGACATCCGAACTCCATAATCGTAAATATCCTTTGAACGAAAGGGAAATTTTAAAAACCCAAACCTGTCCCATGCATATATTGTTAATACGAATACAAGTTATGAGGGAACCGCTAAAATTCCAATTGGATTGTGAAGATTTGGACAAAGTTACAAGTCTCTTTTAGTTGTGTAAGCGAAGATGCTCGTGGGCAAGATCAATCATGGCCGATACGAAGACCCCGAAGGGGGGGGGGGGGGGGACTCAGATTATAGTCGGACAGGGGGGTGTGGCGGAGACTCCAAACCCATACTCACATCTAAGCGTCCTTTTGCGAAAAATGGACCCATGTCTAAGGATTTTTTTTTTCGCCTGCGGCGCATGTTTTGGGTGTATTTCCCGCAAATTTTGTGGTTTTAAGTTAGCGATCGTAGCGAGCTTGAAAAATTTAGCAATTTCACATCGACAAATCCAAAAATCCCTTATAAAAAAGGGGAAATATAAAAAAAGGGACCCATGTCTAAGGATTTTTTTTTATGAAAAGGAGACCCATGTCTAAGGATCTTTATTGAAAAAGTCACCCTTCCCAGCGGCACATCCCCGTATACCCAATATATGTGAGTACCCCCCCCCCCCCCCCCCCCCCCCCCCCCCCCCCCCCCGGGCGAAGACCACTGACCACTTATAGCTGACCAAGACCCGTGATCATAGCGTACATCCCAGGGGCCGCGGAACGGTTTTGAAAGTGCAGGGCTGACCAATTTTGGGCTGTTATTATAGTTATTATTTTGTGCTTATGTATTTCTTTGTTTTAAGCCAAAAAAGTGGGGGGGGGGGGGGGGGGGGGGGTCCGCGGTCCGTGCATCCAATGACCTGGCTTACGGGCCAGTGTAGATAAAGTAGTTCGGTGATGGACGCGTTTCATTGTTACTAATTATGTCTTATTTTCTAATTGCAGTGAACCTAGCCCACGATCTGCAACTGAAAGCAGAGAAGGCAGCGGAGGCCCAAGGCGGCCACTCGCAGACTGGCTTCGATGATCACGACCCCACTATCCCCGATCAGCAGGCGGGAACTGGCCCAGGGCGGGTCGATCTTTAACTGAGGACGATAACTGCCAGTGGCGTAGCGAGGGGGAGAAAGAGGGGCACCTGGTTCCCCGCTTGTAGAGTCCCTTTATAGATAGAGTTGCGACATATATTGTGCACAAAATGGATACAAAATGGCAAAAGGAATTTAACCACTGAATGCTCAAAGAGGTTCAGTCATAGTTTAGCGCATTGTTGAACTTAGCATTCCTGCATGCAGTAACTAAAACCAGCTGTCGCCATTTTGTTTCCATGTGTGTACAATAGTTTTCGCAACTCTCTCTATAATGGTTCGGTCATATATCAACGGATAGCGGAAACGTATGCCCAACGAACAGACAATTTGCGAAATTAAATTCTCCGGTGATGAAAGTCGTCTCCATTACTTCATGTACAACACATAGAACGACGTACATCACCGGACAAGAAACGGACACGAAACGCATAGAACGGATGGAAAATTTAGCTCTCCGTTTGACATACGTTTGCGCAATCCGTTGATATGTGACTGGGCTATAAACATAAAGGGACTCTACCCCATCGATATCGATGCTCTACCCGCTTGCAGGTCGGAGCTCCCTCTCACTGTCCCTTGCAGAAATCATGGCCACGCCACGCTTGACACGCCATGACATCAATCGTCATTTTCTTATTGCACTGTGTTGATTAGAATGTCATTGGGTTGTGTTTTATTCCAACTCTGTTTATTTATCAATCATATTAGGCGCTATATAAATCGAAACATTATGGTTATTATTATTATTATTTATTTGCACACATTTTGCTTCAAACTTTCCTCTTTTTCATTTTTTGATGATGTAACTCATATACGCATAATCTTTAGATAAGTGTATTATTTGGTCTTTGTGAGTAGTGTTATTGTCGCCGGATAATGTGATAATTGAATTGATCTAGAATTTAGTGCGATCATAATTTTCGAATTTTCTTGCTATTTTGTTATCCGAAATAACATACAAACAAAATTATTTGAGCGATCAAAGATGTAAGGGCGATCGTCATTGTCGTATTCATTACTTTATAAAGACAGTGAAATCGTGCTGCACATTTGGGGTACCGTAATTGCCAACAATTATAATTTGTCTAAAGTCTTGAGTCTAAAGGTCGTAAATTGGTACACTAATATTCAGCGTCCCTTTTCTCGTAAAACCAATGTGCTGGTGAGGTTTTCATATCACAATTACAAAGTCACAAGAAAATATGTCTGCTGGATCAAAACTAAATCACCTCTCTAATCAACGACTGGCAAGAATACTCCCTAGGGAGAGAAAATGTGCACTGTATATGCAGGAACGATTTCAGTGTGCAAAAATATCCGTTAGTTAGTTAAAGTTAGCAACCAAACATTAGCCCGTAAGTCAGGTAAGTCATTAGCCCGTATAAAGGAGGTTTGTACAAACCATAGTTTATCCATGGTCTACATCTATGGAGTGCCATTTGTAAACTGATCGAGAAAGAATGTAAACTCCTTATTTGTTAACAATGGTACCAGTTTACAAAATGCATCCAATAAATGTTTGTCTTCTCACGTGGTGAAATTTGCTGGTTATATAGCAAGCACCGATAGTCATATCATTAGAAAGTATAAATGGTTTTACTTGTATACAAGCAGGACTCCATAGATGTAGACCATGGATAAACCTGTACCATGCTTTTATTATATGTCAAGATATGAGAGAACCACATCGAGTTCCAATTAAGTTTTGAGGATGTGGACAATGTTACTAAATCCATTTAAGCCACTGTCACATTACCATGATTACGACAAATTATTCTTGCATTAGTGTTGGACAAAGGAATTCATATTTCCTTTCAAAATTCGTAAGTCTCCAGCGGGAGTTTGTTTTTAAGGAAGCCACCATTGTGAGCCTCCGATGCCTGAGAGATAATGATTAGCATGTCCCTGACAGCTTCTTCAGGAGTCAACCGGCCTTGGTGCCCTGACAAGTCTGTCTGGACCCAGCCTGGGTTCTGCGATAGGACCAAGATCTTGTCTGATTGCAGGGCCAAACTCAAATTTTTGCCAAACATGTTGAGAGCTGCCTGTGGAAGAAAAGAAATGGAGTTAAAAAAAAAAAAGAGTAAGCAATTATTGATTTCAAGATTTTTACAAGCTAGTATGGAACTGGTTAAATAAAAAACAATTGCACTTTAATAAAAGTAAAAACTGCTGAAAACTGCTTTTTCAAAATAAAGGCAAGTGTAAACCAATTTAAATCAATGGAGCCGCGAGCTATCGAATCTGGCAGATTCTTCTTCAGGCGAAACAAATGACAACTGACTATACTCCACCTAGAATTATACATACACGCAGGTAGATTATACCGAGCATGGTGGCTTAGCGGTTAGAGTCACGGTGTCCGCCTCATGCACGGGAGGTCCCGGGTTCGAACCCAGACCGGGTCATACCAAAGACTTTAAAAATGGTACCTCCTGCCTTCTAGCCAGACACTCGGCATTTATAGAATGGAGAAGGGAAAGTTAATCACACGAGTTACCAGAGGACTGGCCCCCTTCGGTAACTTTCACTACATTTAGTAGACGTGTGGCCTAGGGCTAATGAAACGGAGATAGGCGCCGCCTTATGTGCCAACACTGGTACGGGAAAGACTTTAACTAACTTTAACTAACTAGCAGGTAAATTGAACTTTTTGTATATATATTAAGCCCACCTTACACTCTCTGTACCCTACTGCCCCTCCACTAGCGTTATCCGATATGCTGCCCCAACCAGACGATATGTTGATGACTGCTGCTCGGTCCACACTGAACTCCTTCACCGGGCTGCTTCGCGCTCCCTGGCGTAGCAGTGGCAAGAAAGCCTACAGATGGCATAATAGAAAATATAAGATGATGATGTCATAATGAAGGGAAATTGAGCATTCCTATTGGTTAATAACCGATGCATAATCCAGTATAATGCACGTTACTACCTGGTAACGTGCACTATAACATCAATTCATGTTGATGACCGCTGCTCGGTCCACACTGAACCCCTTCACCGGGCTGCTTCGGGCTCCCTGGCGTAGCAGTGGCAAGAAAGCCTACAGATGGCATAATTATAGAAACAAGTTCATAGGCGTATTAAAGGGCACTTTTGTTTTTTTTACCAGGGGGCTAAGAGTTAAATGTCACAATTAAACTGCCACAAAATTATGTAATGATAAAAAGTTATATTTATATAGTGCATACTACAATATATGCGTTTCTCACTGTGATTTTGGCTTGCAAATCAATGGGACACACATAAATTATTTTCACATATTTCCCCTTATTTTTTATTAATTTGCTGGATAGATTATGTCATATATGGATCCTACGTACCTGCGTCAGAAGTATTGGACCAAAGAGATTGACATCCATCATATCTCTCAGAGCTTCTCTGTTGATACTCTCAACGCTGTGCCTCATAAGGATGCCCGCATTATTGATTAGTACGTTCAGACCGCTAGACCCCACCAAATTGGCAACCGTCTCAACAGCTAGTGCGAATGTTGCGTCATTCCGTACATCTGCAAAACATTTAAGGGATGCCTGTAAAGTGTTTAACTCCACGAAAATTACTTGGAGCTTCCTCGTTTCTCTTCTACCGTGTTGTTTAGCTTATGGCAAGAGAAGAATAAAATAGGGTTACAATTTTTCAAATGCCCCTTTAGTATGACGATATCTATCAGCTCAAAGAGCGGTAATGAACGGACATAAACCTCATAAACGTCCGTTGTAGAAACTGACGCCTATTGTCGTTTTTTAACCAGGAAAGCAGTGTTCTTTTTCAATGAAACTTTCACACATCATTCGGACATATCTTATAATCTTACAATGATTTTGGTAGAGGATTGAAGTCTCAAAATGTCATTTTGGCAATATCTGCCACTTTACAGGTGCACCTTTAAGGTATTTTTCTCATGACATATGAATTCAATGTAGAATTAAACCTTGAAAAGCTAGTTGTTTTCTGCTTTGACTTTACAACAAAGCAATATTATTTTTAAAATCTTAACATTGTGTAGCAGGTAGGTACATTTCAGTTATATTCAAGTATTTTGAAGTACTGCTTTTAGCCTATTAACGGACTCTTTTCAATAGACCGCTTCTGTACTGCATGCAAATAATATGCGTATGACGTAATACTCTCCGTTGGCAAGCTTAACAATAGTAACTAGGTCCCGCAAGCTAAGTTTGCGGGAGCTTGCCGGACATAGTTACTATTGTTAAGCTTGCCAACGGGAAGTCTGACGTCATACGCATAATATTTGCATAAATTACAGAAGCGGTCTATTGGACATTTATGAAGCATAACTCGTGAAAAAATATTCATAATCTGTTATTATTTTCATAACTATTCAACAATAAACATTATTTCTCCTTGCCTTCTTATGCTTCTTATTTTTGTGATTATTACCATAATTGTAAAATTATCGTGATTATTGTTCAATCATTATTGTTATTATAGGATTTCTCGGTCAATTTCGTAAGTTGGCCACACAAATTCATTTTCATAGCATTTCAATTCATAAAACGATCATTCAAAAACATTTTATTTTCATTCGAATTAAAACGTGTTTCTTTTTCGTAAAATTTTCATTCAATTTAAAGCGAGACGATTCGCGATTACGTAATAACGTATTCTGTGAATTCAAATTCCTTTCTTTGCATACAATTTCACACGTTTTGCAAACAAATTAAACATGTAAATCTCACCCAGTATGATCATATATAGAACCCCGCAAGCTCAGTTCCATGCTAAATCCATTTCAAATTGTACGGTTTGGTAAGCAACAAACATTTTATTTGTCTTAACTAGGGGTGTATACCCACTAAATCATCACTATTTAGCAACTGAACGATCATGTGTTAAGTATACCTATATAGCCACATCATCGATATAGAATTAGCATGGAACTAAGCTACTGTCTTTTATGAATATGCCCTGATATAAGTGCATGTAATGCAAAGTATGTGTTTAGAGTTGTATTGTTGGAGTGGCGTATACCATCCTGGGACATCACGGGGGGGGGGGGGGGGGGGGGGGGGGGGTCAATACTCTATGCATTGCTTTATTTTTTAATGTTTTTTATCATTTATTCGGTGGTCATGATCTCTTTTAAGCCATTTATATTTGTGTAAATTATATGTAGTCTTTATTTAAGATGTTAAGAACAAACTATGAGTATAAGCTCAATCACAATCTGAATCTGAATCTAAATCACAATCACAATCTGAATCATAATCACAAGCACATTTACGATCATGATCATTGTTACTGTATGTGATCGTGATTGTAACATTGTAATTGAGATGGTGATTAAGATTGTGACTGAGATGGTAATTGTGACTGTGATCACGATCGTGATTGTGATTGTGATTCAGTGTGATGGTGATTCAGATTTTGATGTGATTATGATTGTGATTGAACTTATACTCATATATTGTTTTTAACATGTTTAATACAGAATAAATATAATTTACACAAATATAAATGGCTTCAAAGAGATTACGAACATCGAATAAATTATCAAAAACAAAACCAAACATAAAAATAAATGTATAGAGTATTGCTACCCCCCCCCCCCCCCCACCACCACCATAATGTCCCATTGTGTTACGCCACTCCAATACATACAACTGTAGTCTGTAAACGCAAACTTTGCATGCACTTATATCATTGCATATTCATAAAAAGACACTCTTGCTTAGTTCCATGCTAATTCTATATCGATGATATGGCTAAGTTATATCTACTTAACACGTACATGATCGTTCAGTTGCTAAATAGTGATGATTTAGTGGGTATACACCCCTAGTTAAGACAAATAAAATGTTTGTTGCTTACCAAACCGTACAATTTGAAATGGATTTAGCATGGAACTAAGCTTGCGGGGTTCTATATATGATCATACTGGGTGAGATTTACATGTTTAATTTGTTTGCAAAACGTGTGAAATTGTATGCAAAGAAACGAATTTGAATTCACGGAAGTCGTTATTACGTAATCGCGAATCGTCTCGCTTTAAATTGAATGAAAATTTTACGAAAAAGAAACACGTTTTAATTCGAATGAAAATAAAATGTTTTTGAATGATCGTTTTATGAATTCAAATGCTAAAAAAAAAGAATTTGAACGAAAATAACAGCTGCGGTGACAGAATCGGCGAAATTGAATGAACATAAAATGAATTTGTGTGGCCAACTTACGAAATTGACCGAGAAATCCTATACTATTCGTATCAAATTTTTCCCCGACATGGAAATGCATGATGACTTCTGTATTAGTGTACGTGCGTCAAATATTTGTAAACTGTTTGACCTCAATATGTTTGGTATATCTTGTAATGTTTACGCTACTGTCCATAGTAAAATTCCCCCTTGTCATTAAGTTTGCCGGTGTGACAGGGATAAGTGTCCAGCTAGGGATACTTGGCAGTGACGTCATTCGGACAGTTTTAAAATCACATTTGTGTCCGTTCTCGAGCCTTCATACAGACGGAGACACACATACACACTCAAACACAAACATGCATACGGACAATCAAACGAACAGTGCTGTAGTCGAGTCCACAAGTTCCGAGTCCGAGTCCCCAACAAAATAGCCTGTTCTCAAATGTTTTACAAAGGGACTCGGCTCCGAGTCCGAGTCACGAGACGATCAAAAGCGAGTCCGAGTCCGGACTCGACTACAGCACTGCAAACGAACAGTAATTTACTCATACTACACACTTATAACTCATTCCTAAAGTGCATTCATAAGGTTCAAGTTTGACGTCACTCATACAACAAAGGATTTAATTGGGTGTTAATTCAATAAAATGAGCATGAATAAATAAATTTGAAGAAACGTGCCTCGAAACTTTGCTTTTACATGTGCTGCACACAAAAACAAATGTCCCTTGGTTAAATTTGCCCTGGACACATGAACACTTCTCCGTGCCACACCGGCAAGCTTGCAGATTTGTCTCTACAGCTTACCGATTTCAAGTATTTTCACATTGCTATGTGCTGCCGCAATTGCTTGGAGGTCCTATATGGTATGAGAAGTAAGAAACATTAACCCATTTGCAATTGTATATAATTATAGTCGATTCCAGGGAAAAGTGCACATTAAGATCCATTCTAATTGTTTTGAAAGATCCTCTATATTTTCTTACAGCATGTGAGTCTCGGTGAGTACTTTTTCGCCATATATAATTATAAATTTGACTCCATCATATTAAACTTGTTCTACAGTCCTGAGCATACAATATGATATAATTAGGAAAGAAGTTTCCTAATGTTTTGTTGAGCAATTATAATTTGATTTTGTATTATCAGCATATTTCATTTTGTTTTGGTAGCCCCATCTTGTTTATTTATGATTTGTAATTATTTGAACAACATTCCAATATATTGTCTAACAATATTCATAAGTTGACATTAAAATGAGATTTTGTTTATGGCATCATAGGCATACCGCTATTCTGCAGAACAAACTGAAATAAGTTGAAATCGCTTGACCATGATATCATTATGAATGATATATGAATATAAAATATATAAAATATTACATTCATATTTCATATTCATAATGAAATGCGAGTTTTCATTATGGTTCCAGAAGGAGCGGTATATGTCTCGCCCATAAAGCCTGGCACAGACAGAGCCTACTCGACCCGATCCGACTCGGTTTCAGCCTGATTAAATCAGTATGCGTTGCCTCAGGCCTCCGGTTTTGCCAATCAAGAACCCGTCAGAGCTCATTCAAGGCCGATTCAACATGTTGAATCGGCTCCGACTCAGCGAAACTGACTCTAGCCTGACTGAAAACCAGTCGGATCGGGTCGAGTAGGCGCTGTCTGCGCCGGGCTTTATATAAAGTCCGGCGCAGACAGCTGCGATATATCGATGCAGGATACATTTCGTTTAGACACATGGCAAGAAATGATAGCGATGCTATTGATTGTTAGGATTATGTCTCATGCTAAATGTAATAAGTTATCAAAGTTACTTATCAATAACACGCCATTACTTCATATTGAATGGTCGGTCTTTTAAATGCATTCTTGAAAGGGGTTGCAATATACATGATAACGAAATCAAGTTATTTTTTTCAATATCTTTACTAGTATCACAATAATTTTTCATGTAATGCCCGGCGCAGACAGAGCCGACTCGACCTGATCCAACAGGTTTTCAGCCTGATTAAAAACTCATTATGCGCAGCCTCAGGACTCCGGCTTTTTCAGTCTAGTGCCGGCCGGAGGTCATTCGAAGCCGATTCAACATGTTGGATCGGCTCCAACTGAGCGAAACTGACTCTAGCCTGACAAGTCAAATAGATATCGTACGGCCAAGTAATGAGCGAAAATGCAAAGTGATATTCAATAACTCACTGCACTCACTTTATACACGGTTTCAAAACTCCGGGGGAGTTTTTCTCATCTGAATACTTCGATCGTACATATCTTTGTCACGAAAGGGAAATTTGAAAAACCGAAACCTGTCCCATGATTTTATTGTTAATACGAACACAACAAGGTTTATTTTGAGGATTTGGACAATGTTACTAAGTCCCTCTAAGGGTACTAAGTAACATTGTCCAAATCCTAACAACTTACTTGGAACTCTGGTGGTTCTTTTTATACCTTATCATATTCATATTAACAATCAAAGCACGGGACAGGTTTCAGTTTTTTTTCAAATTTTCATTCACGATTGAAGTGTTCAGATATGAAATTGTCTATACGGGATAATTTAATGCCATGTACAAAGTAAGTACGTACAGTAAATATAACTTTGCATTTTTGCTCATATCTCAGCCCCAAAACATCTAGTTAACGTGAAATGTTGACACATTACTTTGAATGTGGACATGTCAGATCACTCCAATACAAATTGTTATTAATTACTCACCATTTAGTGCACTTGCCAACAAAGTTAATAGATCCCTTTAATTTGTTGTAAATTTGGACATATAGGAAAATACAAGTTAAGTTAACTAATAAACAAGAAATAGATAAGTAAGTGGTAATTAGGAGAAATTTCCAAATCCAAACTCTTAAAAACGACAAAAATACATCAGGAAATATAAAAACAAGAAACACGAAAATTAATTGATAAAAAGATTTATAAATAAACCTTAATTAAACAATACATGTACTTGAACCAGTTTCTTCAAGGAGTGTGGCCAAAATGAAATACTAGTACAAGAACAAGGTATAAACAATCAGCAAACATTTTTAAATGCAAACATTTTAGGAATATATCACTTCAGGCACTTCAATTGAGCTATGAGGCCCATGTAAAAGTGTTTTTCTCGCAACCCTTTATATCAAATGCAATCCTGTGAATCCTTAGCTTGGGAGATTGTGCATATAATGAGCTCACGTATTGAAAACAAACAAACAATGTTTTCTATAATTATATAGATATGATACAACCCCCCCCCCCCCCCCAGACAACCCCTCACAATAACATGCCTCACAATCATATCCGCGGCAATTCTAGCCTTTGAACAAGGCGATCGCGTCTACATGACTGCGCTACAGGAACGACTGAACACGCGGAGACATCCGGCGAGTGGCGAAGCCACGAGCAGAGAGTGTGCATAAGTCGCGCTGTCCAGTCGTTCCGTTCATTCAACTCAGCTCAGACGAGACAGGCTTGTCAAAAGACTACGGCGATTCGAGCAATGCGTTCATGACCTTTTTATCGTACATGAATGTGCCTGTTATTCGCCTCCACATTGATGCGCCGTTTGTAATATAATCAAGGAAATTAAACCCCCGGGGGGGGGGGGGGCACTCATGTATAATGTAAGACGGGTATGTGCCGCTTAAAAGAACCCCTTTTTCACACCCAATCGCAGCTCTAAAGATACCCGATTTTCAAAAATTGCCGCTCCATAGACCCCCGGAATGACTTGGCTATGTATTTGACTAGCGCCAAGTCCATTTTTCTCTTCTAGTTCGGCTCATTGGACCACCATTTGAGCCTTTTTGAGGGTTTCCGTAGGTCTTTGGTAGCTCCATGTCTATGTTTTTTTTGTAGTATTAGTCTGCTCCTTAGACCCCTGAACTCCCGTTTCAGGGTTTTTGTAGCTCCAAAGACCCTATATGTTGTGCTTGCAGTCAGCTCTTCAGACCCCCATTTCAGAGTTCCGTGAGGCACACCCCCGTCAAAAAATAATTCGAGTGCCCCCCCCCCCCCCCCCCCGGGATTAAACCTCCTTGGTATACTTGCATTGCACCTGAATGTGGTGCAAAGTCCGGATTGAATCGTTGCAAAAATGCATTGTTCATGCAAATGTGTGTTCACAGAGAGTTCAACCTTGAACCTTGAAGAGATAATCCCTATAGCAGCTCACTGGGGAAGCTAAACTGGGATGACTAGTGATGTGACGTCAATGGCCGACGTGAAAAGTCCCGGGGGGGGGGGCACTCATGTCTAATGTAAGACGGGTATGTGCCGCTTAAAAGACTCCCTTTTTCACACTCAATCACAGCTCTAAAGATACCCGAATTTCAAAACTTTCCGCTCCATAGACCCTCGGAATGACTTGGCTAGGTACTTGAGTAGCGACAATCCTTTATTCTTCTTCTAGTTTGGCTCCATAGACCCCCGGAATGAATTGGCTTTGTATTTGAGTAGCGCCAAATCCATTATTCTTCTTCTAGTTCGGCTCCTTAGACGACAATTTGAGCCTTTTTGAGGGTTTCCGTAGGTATATATTAGTCTGTTCCTAATAGAGTGGTGAAGTGTGATGTCATAAATGATGTCATAAACATTTTTTTTTTTCTTTTCAAATTTGGACTTCATTTTCAGAAAGATCATAACAAATAATGTTCAAATACCTAAAATCAAAGGAATATGTTACGTATTGGCTGAGATATGCTCATCCAAATTATTTTTTTTGTCAATAGGCAATCAGTGTTATAGTGCACTGGTTCCTAAATTTATGAACCAGTGCACTATAACACTGATTGCCCATTGAAGCAAAATTCATTCGGATGGGCATATCTCAACCAATACGTAACCTATTCCTTTGATTTTCGGTATTTGGACATTATTTGTTATGCTCTTTCTGAAAATGAAGTCCAAATTTGAAAATTCTAAAAAAGTGTTTTATGACATCATGGCTTCTGTACTCTATAGACCCCTTAACTCCCCTTTCAGGGATTTTGTAGCTCTAAAGACCCTATATTTATATTTTGTGCGTTTGAGGGATTTTGTATATATTTTGTGCATATAATGAGCTC
Source organism: Echinarachnius parma (assembly GCA_037951105.1). Lineage (NCBI taxonomy): Eukaryota > Metazoa > Echinodermata > Echinoidea > Clypeasteroida > Echinarachniidae > Echinarachnius > Echinarachnius parma. The sequence continues at coordinate 13,642 of JBAMJV010014592.1, forward strand.
ACGTATTGAAAACAAACAAACAATGTTTTCTATAATTATATAGATATGATATAACCACCCCCCCCCCCCCAGACAACCCCTCACAACAACATGCCTCACAATCATGTTGTTGTTGTTATTTAATTTTTATGGCGATTAGTCAATGGTGACTATTGTCGCCAACTACCATACATTTTTTTTAATTTAAAATTAAATTTCTATGTATTTATATCATCAATATTTATATATACAAGTATGCATTTATTTTGTCTATTTTCTCTTCTTTTTTTTCACACATAATATAAATAATAGGTTTTTTTTTTTTTTTTTTTTTTTGGACAAATCTTCAAGGCATACAAAAATTATCGAGGCATGGCCAGGAGCTACATCTAGATATCCTAAATATATCTTCATGGCTTGAGAATACATACAATTGGGCGATCGCACCACTGTCCAAATGTAATTAGCAACACTGATCCCTCCCCTGTCACATGATGCCGTCTTACCAGCCCTCAAAGTACGTTTCTTAGGCTTTCGGGGTACGCACCCCTCTGTTCACTCGCATAATACTGTCGAGGATCAGAGAAGGCGACATACACCTAGGTCACACTGGCATAGAGAGGGGGGCGTTAGCCTTACACAAGGAAACAAAAACAAAATGTAGCACGATCGCACACTTATATGCTCTCGGCCTCATCCAAGTCAGGTTTTTATCAAGCAAAGCATTGTGGGCTCACACTAAATAACGTGCAGTGCAGTGGGTGCAAACATAATAATAATATAATAATAGTAAATTGGTATGACAAAAAACGAACCAAAGATAAACAGACCATTACAGTGTATATTATAATATTTTACAGAAACATAAAACTAATATTATGCTTACACGAAAGTTTGCTGTATAGCGAATCGTTTTGTCCTTTGTACAAAACGGACAATAGCCGCTTGAACATGTATATCTGTGGATTTTAGAATCATTTTCATATCATTTTCAAAAATATTAATTTCAACGAACATCATTGCTCGTTCAATCAAATATCTACGACAAACCATAAAATAATGAGTGACCGTTTCTAACGAAGAGCAAAAATCACATTTCCCTGTGGGGTGAATCCCAAGTTTATATAAATCAAAATGAAGGCCTAAAATTCCCAAACGTAGTCTTCTGAAAATCTTTTCAGATTGTCTTTTTAAATTACACAAAACCTGTTGTTTAACAAATGGCTGTATTTCTTTTTAAAAATAATTAGAATCTTCCCATCGACGTTGCCATGTATTTACGGCTCGTTCATTTAAAATTGTCTTTAATTCTGAAAGAGCAAGACCATTACATATTTCAATATCTTTATATAATGCTTGTTTTGCATAGTAATCCACCATTTCATTTCCATTTACTCCGCAGTGACTCGGTATCCATTCAAAAAAGATATCTTTACCTGTCTTATCTAAATTTGTAAGAATACTCACAATCTCTAATACAAATGATTCTGAAATTTTATTATTTTGTAACGCCATGAGTGAGCTCAAAGAATCTGAAAAGATTACCATTCCAACATACACTTCAACAGACTGTAACCAATCCAGAGCTAAAGCGATTGCTGCCAATTCTGCTCTATATGATGATGTAAAATCTGTAAGTCTTTTCGACTGTGAGTATGAAAAGGCCGGTACATAAAAAGCCGCTGAGCATCTCCCTGAACCGGGTGCCTTTGAACCATCCGTGAATATGTGCAATTGTGCTGACCATTTCTTTTGAATTAATTCAATACTTTTTTGTTGAAGGTAGGCTGGGTTGTTATCCTTTGTGAATTCTTGACTCAATTCAATAGATATGTGTGCTGGGCTAAGAAGCCACGGAGGTAATGGAGATGACAAAAAAGGTTCAACAGAGACACTATCGATATTACTTATTCTGCATGCAAAAGGTCTGTTTCCTGCTTTACATTTCATAATTAATTTCACTTGCCAATCTGGCCGAAAAACTTTTAACAATGGGTGATCTAAGTGTCTCTGCAAACTAAATTTATATTTTTCTGTCATAAAATTTCTTCTAATGTCCAGAGGCATTTCTCCCATTTCGACTTGCAAAGATGCTAATGGCGTTGAAGGGAGTGCACCAGCACATATCCGAAGTGCTTGAAATTGAATTGAGTTAAGAGGTTTTTTGACCGTGTCAGAGGCGCTATTATATGCCTCACATCCATAATCCAAAAGAGGTCGTATCATTGCTCTGTATACCATTAAGAGAGATTTTGATGAGCTTCCCCATTCCGTTTTTGTTAAAGTTCTAAGTATATTCAATTTCCTTTTACATCTTAGTACTATATTCTCAATATGTTTTTGCCAAGTAAGGTGTTTATCAAATATAATTCCTAGAAATCGTTGACTTTCTTTAAACATTAAATCTTCATCATTTATTTTCAAAATAGGATATTCTACATGTATACTTCTAGTAAACAAGACAGGAACTGTTTTGTGTACTGATAACTTAAATCTCCATTTATGGAACCAATTTTGTAATATTCCAATATAATTCTGTAGTTGTTCTGTCATATCAAATAAATTCATCCCTGAAATCAAACAGCGCAGTCATCTGCATACAAAGATATTTGTATTCCGGGGACGACAGGGATATCTTTCATCATAATATTAAATAACAGCGGGCTTAAAGCACTTCCTGTGGAAGCCCATTACATTGTTCATATATTTGTGACTTTGTTTGTCCCACTTTTACCTGAAAGGTGCGATTTTCAAGATAATGTTCTAAAAAAGTATACATTTTCCCTCTTATTCCAATTTGTGCTAATTTAAACATCAATCCTTCAATCCATAATTTATCATACGCCTTTTCTATATCTAGAAACAAGGCTAAAGTATGAAGTCCTGTATTTAAATTTGTTTGTATAGAATTTTCTAATTCAACTATATTGTCCACTATATTGCGTCCTTTTCGAAAACCACTCATAAAAGGAGGCAAAATATTGTGTTTTTCAACAAACCAATATAGTCTTTCCTTTATCATTTTTTCCAATATCTTACTCATGCACGACATTAAAGCTATTGGTCGATAGGAAGACAATTCTTGTGATTGTTTACCTTGTTTCCGTATAGGAACAATTATAGAGTGCTTCAACTGTTTAGGAATAACTTCAGAATTCCAACAAATATTCAAAACCTTCAAAAACAATAACTTACTTGTGGCAGACAAATTTGTATAGACTACATATGGAATTTTGTCCTGACCAGGGGCCGATTGCTTACAATTGTCTAAAGCTTTACTTAACTCTTGAATAGTAAAGTCTGTATCCAAAACATTAGTCAAACTGTCATTTTGTAATGTGGGCAATATTTGTTTATTCAAAATATTTTTGACTAGATGTCTGGAAATATTTCCCTAAAGCATCGGCCTTTTCCTGGTCAGTTACAAATTGTTTATCTTCTTGAACAAGTATTGGCAGATTTTTAGGGGAGGTAACTTTAACACCATTCAATTTTTTTATGCAAGTCCAAATCTTAGATTCTGACATAAAACGATCCATCTTTTGACAAAAACCCTTCCAATATCCGCGGCAATTATAGCCTTTGAACAAGGCGATCGCGTCTACATGACTGCGCTACAGGAACGACTGAACACGCGGAGACATCCGGCGAGTGGCGAAGCCACGAGCAGAGAGTGTGCATAAGTCGCGCTGTCCAGTCGTTCCGTTCATTCAACTCAGCTCAGACGAGACAGGCTTGTCAAAAGACTACGGCGATTCGAGCAATGCGTTCATGACCTTTTTATCGTACATGAATGTGCCTGTTATTCGCCTCCACATTGATGCGCCGTTTGTAATATAATCAAGGAAATTAAACCCCCCGGGGGGGGGGGGGGCACTCATGTATAATGTAAGACGGGTATGTGCCGCTTAAAAGAACCCCTTTTTCACACCCAATCGCAGCTCTAAAGATACCGATTTTCAAAAATTGCCGCTCCATAGACCCCCGGAATGACTTGGCTATGTATTTGACTAGCGCCAAGTCCATTTTTCTCTTCTAGTTTGGCTCCTTGGACCACCATTTGAGCCTTTTTGAGGGTTTCCGTAGGTCTTTGGTAGCTCCATGTCTATGTTTTTTTGTAGTTTTAGTCTGCTCTTTAGACCCCTTAACTCCCGTTTCAGGGTTTTTGTAGCTCCAAAGACCCTATATTTTGTGCTTGCAGTCAGCTCTTCAGACCCCCATTTCAGAGTTCCGTGTGGCACACCCCCGTCAAAAATAATTCGAGTGCCCCCCCCCCCCCCCCCCCCCCCCGGGATTAAACCTCCTTGGTATACTTGCAGTGCACCTGAATGTGGTGCAAAGTCCGATTGAATCGTTGCAAAAATGCATTGTTCATGCAAATGTGTGTGCACAGGGAGTTCAACCTTGAACCATGAAGAGATAATCCCTATAGCAGCTCACTGGGGAAGCTAAACTGGGATGACTAGTGATGTGACGTCAATGGCCGACGTGAAAAGTGAGGTTATTTACAGTGTAGGTGAATGTCCATACAATTCACCTCGACAATAACGGTGTTTCAGGTCTACTGCACATTCTATAATAACATAAAGAGTCGGATATTAATATAATATATTTCTGACTATTTCAGGCCAACATCAAACTCACGGCTGCGTTACTCGGCGTTCTGCATGATGCAAAGACGAACTCTGGCATGGGATCCCGCCGGCAGAGCTGGCGTACAAACTCCAGTCCGATGCCCCTGCTCGCTCCCGTGATAAGCACCGATTTCATTATTTCTTTTAGCTGAAATATATATAAAATATTATACCACCCCTAATATTACAAACACGTAATGTATTCCGTATGCTGTAGATCGAGTCGATGACCAGATTAATATACGCGAGATCAGAAAGTGACGCACGATCGAAGCTTTCTAATTCTATTTCCGTAATGGTTGGCGCACTGAGTAATTTACTCTCCGGGGTTCGGGACGTATTGCCAGCCAGTGGCGTAGCGGGCATAGCTAGGGGTGGGGGCACAGGGGCCCCCTCCCCCAAGTATTTGACCCCCAAGTATTTGACCCCCCCCCCCCCCCCCCCCCCATAGATAATGGTCTATAATTTTATAAGCACCGATTTCATTATTTCTTTTAGACAGTTATTGCTTTTAGCTGAAATATATATTATATCACCCGTATATTACAAACACGTAATGTATTCCATATGCTGTAGTTCGAGTCGATGACTAGATTTAACATGTTTAATATAAGCGAGATCAGAAAGGGATGCACGATCGAAGCTTTCTAATTCTATTTCTGGAATGGTTGGCGCACAGAGTAATTTATTCTCCGGGGTTCGGAACTGCCACAGTGGCGTAGCGCGCTGGGGTGGGGGCACGGGGCCCCTCCCCCCAAAAAATTGACGCCCCCCCAATAACTTAAGGTCTATTTACTTGTATGTGGAAAGCACGGCATGGTTTAAAAGATAAAACAAATTGTATTTGATCAAGATCAGTTCAGAAACAGCTGAAAAATCAATGAATGTATCTGATTAGAAAACATATGGTCCCATATTGAATTCGATACTCTTTTAAGAAAAATATGTTTAAAATTCCAACACTTTTTTGGAAAATATACAAATAAGTTTTTAAATAGTTTTGATGATCTTTCTATTGAATCGTAATCTTTTAACAACACATCATCATGTTTGTAATGCTGTGGCAATTTTGGCCACAAACCAGTTTTACAATAACTGTAGTATTCCGTTAAAATAAGCTTTTTAGAGCAACTTTTAGAAAACCAACCAACCAATATTTGTACTTGATAGGAAAGTTAGATTAAACCAATAAACACGAACTATTAGTAAAAGTGCGCTTGCTTTAATGGATTTAATATTGTGTGCTACAGACTCCAGATCCAGCACGATGTTTCATTATCATCAATAGCGCGCATCATATTATGACGTCAACAAAGCGCATGCGCCCTGCCAAACATATCAACACAAACAGTCATGTATATTAACGAATGAATGGGATAATTTACATTCTGTAATAGTTTAACTAGCGCTGTAAGTATCTTTGTTAATGAGACGGCCGATCGCAGCATCGAGAGATGGACACATTTAGAAACTGTATCTTTTATCTTGATCTAATTAAGGGGACACGAACGACGTGAACGAGTATCTTTGTTGATTTCCCTTCTAAATTTCCCATCCTGAATTTTAAACTGGAGGAGGTTGAAGTTAGATTTAGGGGGGGGGGGGGGTTGAGTTAAACTGGAGGTGGTAGAAGTTAGATTTATGGGGGGGGGGGGGGGTGGGGGTTGAGTTAAACTGGAGGTGGTAGAAGTTAGATTTATGGGGGGGGGGTGGGGGTTGAGTTAAACTGGAGGTGGTAGAAGTTAGATTTATGGGGGGGGGGGTGGGGGTTGAGTTAAACTGGAGGTGGTAGAAGTTAGATATATGGGGGGGGGGGGGGGGCGGTGGGGGTTGAGTTAAATTAAGTGTTACCGATTATTTATCAATCTTGATCGAAAATGACTTCATCTGCTGACCAGTGATTATGGTGATAGAGAAAATCATTCACACTGAGTACCAAAAAGTTTGTACAAAAAATACTACGTTTATGCAGTATGACTGTTTGATTGTATTTGTTATATTCTAAATGAGAAAATGTAAGCAAATTAGGCATGTAATATCCCCTGAAAGGATGAATGAAAAACGATGTTTGGAAAAAGGGGAAACTAAGCCGTATGATGGTTTATGTTTTTCTACCATACAAGCATCATTGAATTATATAACTTACACGTTTGAGTTATTAGAATAAAGTTTGAGCAGAATCTTTTATTGCAATTATATCAATGTATTAATAATTATTTTAATAATTATTTCTAATATTTTCAGCCCTTCGAG
>JBAMJV010014593.1:0-23357 GCA_037951105.1 Echinarachnius parma
CTGTTAAAATATGTTCTGCGATGTTGTTGTATGAATGTTATGGTTTATAGAATTTATAAAGTTCACATTCTAAATATCATCACTTATTGTTCTCCTTCCTACGTTCATTTTCTTTTCACCCCAATCCCCCCCCCCCCCCCCCCTCTTTCTATATTTCATTCCAATTCGCTTACAGAGAACTGAAGCAGCTGAAGAGTAGTTCAAACTGGCATCTTTCACGCGTACTACGGACTACCACCATTCATGCCAGTGTTAAAACACCCTTTAACCCTAAAAAGGCTGGGATAATAAAGGTCTCCCTACGGCCGGGTAGGGGGGAAAGTGTATAGCATACGACGGTTATTTCATTTTTTTGAAAAAAATCACTCATATGCATATTCATGGTAGTTTGTGCAAATAAGGCCATATATTAAAATTTGTACCCATGAATCAAATATCTTTGATAAATGAACGTTAGTTTTTCACTACACATATTCTTTAGACAGTAATAGAACAAAAATTTGAAAGCCAGGTTATTCATTATGTTTTCTATTGTTTGGACATTTTTCTGTGTATTTCTCTGTATTATTTTGTTAAGCTATGTATTTTTTTTTCTAACTATAATTTAACTATTTTGGCACCTAAAATGAAAACAAGATTACAAAACCAAATTACTAATGTTTCATCTCTTTTTAGGAAAAATAATATTTCCATACGTTTTTCACGAATCACCAAAGTTAGCAATTTTCGGGCTGACATGCAAAGACAAAAGATCACGTGACTTTGTAACGGAAAATGTCTTATTCAAAAGATGCGCAAGACTTGAAAGAAAAAAGTCACGAAGCGGCGGGGATTCATCTTGTCAAGTTCTGGAGCAATTAGAAAAAATGCGGAAGGGCCATTATGGCCCCTGGCGTTATTTGGGTTAAAGGGCTTAAAACCCTCCATGATTTTCGAAATATTCTCTGCAACGTGAATTTCGCACATTTTGATTAATTTTAACTAGAGTTTTGCACATTTTTTTCCGATACCAATTTGCCCATATCGCGAATAAAGTCACATAATGAGTTAAAGTTACATATCACTAAAAATGCAAAAAAAAAACAAGCACACAAAACACACGTTTTCCTGTGTTCATTCCAAAGTAATTCTTAAAATGTTGAAGCTCTCTTTTTTTAGATGTGATATGTTGAATTTTGGAAAACTATTACAAGTATGCATAATGACACAAAATAAAAAGGCATGATTAGACAAATAAATACAAAATAATCATACTTCTTATGAATGTTTTAATTTTTGCCGGGCAGTTTTACGTTTTTTGTATACATAATTATATAACCACATTCTGCATGTCCATAACAATGTTAAAAGGAAAATGAGGAATACATTACAATTAACTTAATGTGTGCATAGTTTGTTTGTTTGTTTGTTTGTTTGTTTATTTCCGAAATCACAACAATAAATACAGCAATGAAGTGCAACGGGGGATGACCCAATTCAGCAGAATTAAAAAAACAAAACCGCTGTTCTTCCTTGGGGTCCCACAATTAGATACAGTTTTACAGATGTTAATTAGTTAATTAGTTCTAATTTTAATATTGTTTCAAAATGGGTATTCTAGAAAATTACATCTTAACTCAAACTTGTATAACTTGTATTGCATTCATTTATAATGTATATCTTCATGTAGTTTGTATTAAATGCATGTATATTTGTACTTATTTGTACTTATTTGTCTTATTATTGTGTACAACGCCTATATTGTGTTAAAGTACATACTTATTCATGTTTATTTGTACTATTGAATTATTGTTTACATCGCCTATGTTTTTTTAATGAATATATTTAGGTTTATTTGTAATATTGATTATTTTTTACATCGCCTATAAGTGTTGTAATGTTTATATTTATGTATATTTGTACTATTCAACTTTTGTGTACCTCGGCTAGTTTGAATTAATATGTACATCGCCTGTGTTGAGTTATCGCATATGCTTCTGTAAATAATGTTTGGAGTTACTCTCACAAAGAACTGAAGCAGTTAGAAAGTAAAATCTAAAATGCCATCTTTCATGCGTATCAGTGTAAAACCCTAATAAGAATGCATTAGGGACGCTCATCCGGCAAGCCTCCACGTTTTTGCGATTTTCACTCCGCAACGCTTTGTCATTTGTGTTTAATTAGAATAATGAATATTTTCTGCTTCCGCTTTTACCAGCATCGCGACTATAGTCAAATGTCAAAATAAATGTTACATTTGACAAACAACAATGCAAAAAACGGTAATTTACGCTTGTTTATCTGTAAATTGCATTGGAATTTTTTACGATTTCAGAGATATATTTTTAGAGCTGTAAAACTTTCAAAATTTCAAATACTCTACGAAGTATTCGTTATGACTCAACATACGAGCAAAGAAATACAGAATAGGATTATAATCCTTATGAATGTATTCGTTTTGACCGGCAGTTCTGATGGCCTTTAATAACGCATTGGTTGTACATTATAGAACCCAAATGTCACCTTTTAAATAATTGTGCATGTAAATAACAATGCTAACAAACAAACACGTGAATATCATGTACATAGTAAATAAGTTCTAATTTGCATATTGCTTCGAAATGGTTATTTTTAAAGGGACTTAGTAAAATTGTCCAAATCCTGAAAATGTACTTCAAACTCTAGTGGTTCTCTCATACCTTGTCATATTCATATTAACCATACAAGCACGGGACATGTTTTGGTTTTTCAAATTTCCATTTCGTTCAAATGATATTTTAGTGTTCAGATGTTAAACTGTCTATGGGATAATTCAAGCCGTGTACAAAGTATGTGCAATGAGTTAGTGAATATCACGGCCACAAAACATCCAATTAACGTGAACTTTTCACACTTTGCTTTGTGGACATAATGAATCACACCGATATACATTTTATTAATCACTCATTACTTTTTTCACTCGCAACAAAGTTACTAGATCCCTTTAAAATGCATTATTGTACATCGTTATATACGCACGCCAAATGTGATAACCGAACCCTTATTAGCCGAGCTCCCCCCCCCCCCCCCCCCCCCCCCCAACACTCATATGAGCATAGCCGAAGGAGGCAGGGCCTGGGGGGCCACAGCCCCCTGTAGTTCTGAATACTTTACCGTATGCCATATTCGGGAAAAGGCACCCACTATTCGGGCAAAAGCATGTCATATTTGGGTAAACACATCGTATTCGGGCAAATTCATATATTCGGCCAAAATCTTGTCATATTGGGGAAAAGTCCTGAAATGTATACATTTTTCGCGGGGGTTCATTCAAACAAACAATTGGTATAACTAGGTAAAAATGGGGAGGATGGTATTCGGGGAAAAAAAGCCCCCTAGAAAAAAAATGTGCCCCTAGGCCTACGCACATGCATGGGAGGATCTGAAATCCCAGACGAAAAAGAAGACCTACATTATATCGGCGGAAGGCAAACAGCCATACACATTCTATCCGAGTTGCGGGCATATAATACTAAATTATGTCCGTCGCTGTCTGCACTGGCGTACCCAGGATTTACCAGGATTATTTCGTCGACCAACATTTTTGAGTGGGGGGGGGGGGGGGGTCTGTCAAAATTGTTCAAGAGGGGGGGGGTGTTCGTCAAATTTGTTGGGGGGGGGGGGGGCTGTCCGTGAAGAATTTTCGCGGGGTGGGGTGTCCGTCAAAATTGTTCAACGGGGGGGGGGGGGGGGGGTGTTTCGAAGGGGGAGTGTCCGTAAACAAATTTCGAAGCCGAGACCAAGATCCGTCAACAAATTTCGAGGCCGAGACCAAAACCATAAGTTGAGAGTCGTGTAAGCGGAGGAGGGGGGGGGGGGGGGGGGTGGTTGGGGTGGGGTGTCCGTAGGTGTCCGAGAATCTTGTACATTTTTGAGGCCGAGACCAGGATCCGTCAACAAAATTCGAGGCCGAGACCATTGGTAATGATGGTCGAGACCGCTAAAAAGTGGTCTCGAGACCAGTTACAAGTGATAAAGGGGTTCAAACCCCCGAATACAGTTATTTTGTGGTGAAAGGGGGGGGGGGGGGGGTACGCCTATGGCTGTTTGATCTTCTATTATGTAAATTGCGTTGTATGTACAGCCTTGGAAAAAATATTACACCCAAAAAGTGAAGATCGCCTCTATCCATGTATACTTCTAAAGCACAGAAGTCAGCATCAAAATTATGATGTGCTTCTCCAACACAGTTTAATGCCACTTGGCACCGCTCACCAAGAATCAAAGTGCTAATACAAGTCACACTAGCAACTGGAGTGACCTTTATATGGTATAATCACAACTTACATACAAAAAATCAACAAAATGTTGCACTTCGTATTTAAAATTATAAAACCAATGCTTTTAATATACATAAACGGAATAGACAAAATCCATACAATTGTATAAAATGTGTTTTTAATCAAATTGAAGGCAGAAGATATGCGGTATATATCACATTACACCATTGACTACACCCCTGTTTGGTATATCAACAAACGTTTCATTAAAATATTATAAATTGTACAAAATAGCGTAAAACTTTGGAAAAAAATTATCAAAAAGTGTTTGATCGAATAATTTTTTTTCCAAGGCTGTACATTATTATTATGTATATATTCGTGTAAAGTTATACTATTACATTATTGTTTGTATCACCTATGTTTCTGTAATGCTGTTTTTTAAGTTTACATGTTGGTAACATAAAGATCAAAGTTTTAATCGACGGATTTTTGATATGATTTATTTAATTAGCAAATAAACTGATTTTTTAGTTGCAAACTCAAATTTAATTAATTTTCACGCATTTCGTCTTTATTATCTAATTGATAACGTGATATATGGGATCAAAGTTCATGATTGTGTTATGAACATATGAAACCGTGTAGACATAACATGAGTAACCTCGCTATACATGACGGACCGCTATTCATAAAACGCAAAGGGTCACTCTATATAAAGGCATAAGGACCGCTATTCATTTTTTTTATTTGTTTATTCTTTTCAATTTGGTATCGTTTTTCTATAATCAAACGAAAAGTATGAATAAAATCATTTTCTTTAATTCTTCTTCCATTTTCATGAGTAATTATTAATCTATATATTGAAAGTAACGCATAATTGAATGACAAGTCAACCAAATTTGTTTTCTTTAAATCATATAATAGTAATTTTTGGATTTATAACAAAACTATTATCGTACAAATATTGTTTTAAAACATTTTCTAGATATCTCCAAAACGGAATTATGCTTATACAGTAAAAGAACATGTGAATCAATGAACCAAGTTGAGAACAAAAACGGACATTCATTACATTCCTTAATGTTCCATTTGTACAAAATTATCTGGTGTGATCAAAATATTATACATGAAATTAAAATTAAATTGAATCAATGTATTATCTTGTATTTGCTTAAGTTTAAACCCCCATATATGATTCCAATCAACTAAATCATCCAAAATTATCAATTCTGTCCAATATTTAACGGCTCTTGAAACTTCAACTGTATTTGAACGTAATTGTTGGTAAATAACTCTTGATTTTAATTTTAGGAGATCATATTTGTATTTTCAAAATTATAATTATTTCCATTCTCATTAACTGTGTCGGACACAAATGTTTTAAATGCATCTACATCATTATTTCGTAAATGTATTGACCATAAGTTATTTATAACAAAACAACACTTTCCATATTCTGAAAACAGTCTACCATCCAAATATTGTAATTTTTCTTTTAAAACTGACATTGACATAATTCCATTTTCATCTAATATATCCCCTACAAATAATTATTAAAGATCAACATTTCACCATTATATCTCATGTGCGTATTCAACCCAACATTTCTTTACTTATTTCTTCACTACTATTCAAAGCAAGTATATCTTTAAAATAAAATTCTTGTTTATAAAATATCACAATAAAACCCTGGTAACTTTCTTTGTAATGACAACATAAATTTAGGATCACATCGACAATTTAAAACTACTTTAACTCCACCAAATTTTTTTTGTAACCAATATTCAAAAATCCATTTCCATTTTCCTTTTGTAACATCAACAAATTTACTGAACCATTTCAATTTCACGCTATTTAAAATACATCGAAGGATTAATCATATTTAGCCTATGTTTCTGTAATGCTGGTTTTAGTTTACATGTTGGTAACATAACGATAAAAGTGTTAATCAACGGATTTTTGATATGATTTGTTTTATTAGCAAATAAACTGATCTTGAAGTGATTTTGGATTATCCAAATATTTAATTAATTTTCACGCATTTCGTCTTTATTATCTAATTGATAACGTGATATATGGGATCAAAGTTCATGATTGTGTTATGAACATATGATACCGTGTAGACATAACATGAGTAACCTCGCTATACATGACGGACCACTATTCATGAAACGCAAAGGGTCAGGCATAAGGACCGTTATTTATAAGGACCGCTATTCATAATGTGAGATGAAGGTCGCTTTTTAATGCCTCCGCCAACGAAGTGGCCGGAGGCATTATGTTTTCGGGTTGTCCCGTCCGTCCGTCCGTACGTACGTCCCGTTTGTCGTTCTCGCGATATCTAAAGAACCGGTTGACGGATCCATTTCAAACTTGGTATGAGTGTACATATTGGGGTGACGATGATCTGATTAGATTTTGGGGGTCATGAGTTCAAAGATCACATATGGAAAAGTTTTGCACTGAAATTCCCATTAAATCAATTTTCTGCGCTAACGCGCGCACAGTGCGCTCAAGTTCAAGCTTCATGAATTATTCATGAGCATACGCGGTCTAAAAGTTTGGACTTGTCCATTATCGGAAATAGGTAGATTGCAGTATCTTTCGAGCGGAAATCGCTCTAGATCAGCAGTTTTGTTCTCGATTATAATGAAATTAAAAAAAACTAACGTTACATGATTTTAAACATATTTGATCTCCATAATGTTAAGCGCACAAAAAATATGTTTAAAAAATATGTACGTACAAAATACTGTACGTACGTTCACCCACCAATGAATGTAGCAGTCATATGACGTAATCGCCCGACATGCTAATGAGGCGCCATGTCCATAGAGGTGATTGGTTTAAAAATAAAAGGCTCTTTAGTAAATCTTTATATCCGACGACGTTCAGTAACCAATCAGCATTTTACATATGTTATAAATTTATGTTTTTAACAAATACCGAGAGACCCAGATCGTAATAACATTTGGCCGACGAGTTTACAACCGTTCAAAGTTGACCCTCGCCGCGCGTAACCTACATTACTGTACAATTTGCGTGTATTTGATACAAAAAGGCGGGGGGAAATGAAGCGCAAGAGTCATTTTCAAGAGCTGGTCCGACGAGATGCAATATCGATTCTCTTCCAAATTGTAATATGTTATAAAGAAAAATATAAAGAATCGAATGCCGAGTGACCCAGCTCTCAATTCCTTCTGGTTTGGAATTGGTAGTATTCAGTATATATTACGCAACGCGTGTTTTAATGAGGCTGGACGAATTTTTTTTATTCAAGTCTACCGATAGAGGTCGCATGAGCTTGCAACTCGCTCGGTGGATGGATGCGATTAACACAAAGCGATTTGACAGCATCGTTTGTCCGCCCTCTCTAGTTGGCTACATGTATACTCAAGATGGCGGTATGTTGCGGGTAAGTCAATCTCGACATAATTAGCTTCAATTTGATACCAATTTTGCCATATTTTGTTTAATTTTTGACATGTTTTTTGTCATCAATAAAAAGTGATTTTTTTTTCGTCCTTACGATAGAGGTTTTGGACATAGTCTTCTTCTTTGCTAGTTCCTGACTGGATGAAACAATATTTTAGCTTTATGATGCAAATTATGAGTCGTTGATTATCTGATTGAGCGTATAATATAAAAAAAATGAGGGATACATGTTTGAATTCGGTGAATAAAAAGGCAAAATTGAACTGAAATCGGCTGAAATCTCACTAACTAGCGATATTTTACCGGAAGTTGTGAGGAACTTGACTCGAAACCGCGGAAAATAACCATGGTTACCGTGGTAAAGCCGGGAATTCTTCCGTAGCCCGAGAGGTCGCCAGCGATGGTCGTTTACTTGCTCAGTCCCATATGCTCAAATTCGTGTGGGAGTGGAAGCGAAATGCATTGTAATTTGTATTTGTAGTTCTATTTGCAATTACTAATCATCAACGACTGTTCAGCATTTAGATGAGGGTAAGTTGTAGATCTGAACCTAATTTGTAATTCCTCGATTCTTGTTGGAACAGATAAAATCGTGAGTTTATTTTCATTTTTAATATTTATTTATTCTATTTTTTAATTTTAGTTAGTAGAATAGTATTTTAGTAATACTTTTAGTATAGTAACCTTTTTTTCCTTTCTTATCTAAAACAGGGATTCCTTGGATTGGAACCTGGCCTGTGCCATCTGTCATCTGTTTCAACTTTCATCTTCCGAAGAGATTATCTTTGCCTTTGGGGATTTCTACTGTACGTGATTTGGAGGACAGACAATGTTATTCAGGATTTGAACCAGAACTTGTCTTCTGAAGTCAATGTGAATTTTTTCCTGGCGCTACGGTACACACCTTTTCTTTATGAATGTTAAATGATGGACAGAGAATGAGAGATGGTGGACAATACTTATAATAACTAGTAACTGACTGTGTCTGTATTGCACATTACTAGGAACAAATAATTTGGAATTTGGGAAAGAGACCAGCTTCATTTTCGCGAACTCTTCAATATGCAGTTTTTCTTCGGACTAGTATTATTATTCGCTGGATGGGATTCATTCAACAGCCAAATGAAATTGTTTTCTTGCATACAATTTGGAACTCTTCCTGATAAAACGTACTTCACATAATATTTTATCTGCACCGGTAACAAGAAAAGTGCCAAAGAAACTGTAAACAAAAAAACTGTTTACAACGCAAAAAAATAAACTTATTGGTAAAGGATAGAAAGAATGACTTGCATACATATATCAGAAAGGGAATACGCAGCGCATCAAGGCCAAGGGCAAAGAAGTCTGCAGATGGGTACATGTATGTACACATGTAGATCGCTTTGGTTTGACATTCCCTAAGTGGCTAGCTGATCCTAAGGAACCAATCGCCATGTGCCTGACCTGCACCCATCAAGCACCTGATGCTGCCAACCTCCTGCATCATCCACCACGACATCCAACTCTTGCCAGCGATCGTCCAGCGCAACTCCAACTTGCAAATTAACCATCCACCTGATGCACCTAACAATTGCCCATCACAGCCCTTAGGTTTATGGAAATCACTAGTTGCCCAAGCAGGTACATTTTGTTCCTAATTCTCATGATTATGTTGTAATAGTCTTGGGGTCACAGAAATCTTGATTGACGTCCACAGTGAAAAAAAAATAATGATCCAATATTTTCTTGCAGCCATGCCTCTTCTCAATTTGTTTTCAGTACATGAAACATGATTTTATTGCATTTTAATTTGAAATATCTTTATGATATTTATCATTTATCTATTTTAATTAGAAGGTATGCATAAACATTGTTATACAATTATGTGGTTAAACTGCAAAAGAAGACAATCTTGACAATATTTTTTAAATTTATTTTGAATACTATCAGGTCCCAAGAGTGAAGTTTGTACACCTCGACCATCATTCAACATGGCCACCTGATACAGCCAAACTGCACCCTCCACAGTCACCTGATGCTGCAAACCTGCATCATCCACAACATCGAACTCGTGCAGTAATCGTCCACTGCTAGAGTACCCACGTTTACAAAATATCCATCCACCACAGGTACCCTATGCACCCAACCATTGCACACCACAACCACACCACACCAGGGCAATATCTGACACTTTACAGGTGCACGTTAATATTATCAAGAACGGATACCCAGGAATTACAGAAACAGACTGATTGTAGATTTACAGCTTCAACCAACCTTAAATTAGGGAACGAAAGCTCGTCAGTCACTAATTTAAGGTTTGTTGAAGTTGTAAATTGTTCATACTTGTAGATTGAAATTCCATAAAGAATTGAGAGACTCATTACACCCGAGAAAGATGCATCAACAAGATATGCCAATCTGTTTCTTAGCCACCTATTTATTGTGCACCAAAGAGGCTGAGGTTGAAACAAATTGAACTTAAATGAATTAATAATATTTTCTTTGCAGTGTATTTCTATACCAAAATCCATTTTTCTGTGCAGGAAACATCTTTTATTTCTAATTTTTAAATAAATGCATTTTTAACACATTGTTCCGTTTGTAGTTCTGCACAATCTGTAGTTTAGGTAAGTGACAAAAATATTCATCGTTTGAATATTCCACTGGAAGGGGATACAAAGCTACAAAAAATCAATATTTCATTCACACCCAATGATCAGAATTATGTTTGTCAGGCTCGTCACCAATACTGTTTAAGTAAAGTCTCATGTAAACCCACATTATGAGTAACAGCATTAAAAACAAATGGAAAATTTAGAAAACGTATCAAATATAACTTGTTTTCTTTCAAAGACCTAGTTCCAATCATTTCACTTCTTGATAAAATTGTATAAATGCAATGGTGGATTTTACTGACGCATGTATACAACTATTCCTTTAAAACGCGTGGGGAATTACATATTCAGACACAAGAACATTTTTATAGATGTCATAGGAAAAAACCTAGTTTATGGCCAAACTTCTTGACGAGCTAGGAGATGTTTTCCTCACACGTAAATCTATATGAAAAAGGTGTGTTCTTTTTTTGTTGAAGTTCTGACTAGTAGAACAATGGCACAACTCTGTAGCTCAATTTAGAGTTCAATCTATGAAAATGAAGATGATCATTCACAACCTTTGATTTCTTTTTGTGAATACTGGTAATAGGATGTATTGTTATTTTTGAAGTGATCACTATGACTGATGAGTGATGAATCATTGATGGTGGGGAGAACGATGGATGATGACATGATGATTGTGACGATGACATCGATGATCGTGAGGATGATGACATGATTATCGTTACGATGACGGTGGTGATGATGATAATGATGATGACATGATGATTGTGACGATGATGTTGGTAATCATGACGATGGTGTCGATCGTGACGATGATGCTGTCGATGATGACGTGATTATCGTTACGATGACGGTGGTGAGGATGATGATGATGCTGTTGATGGTGATAATGATGGTGATGTTGATGATGCACGATGATGATGCATGCTGAAACTTGATAATGATGAAGATGAAGATTTTGACAATGTTGATCGTGATGATGATGACGATGCCAGTAACGATGTTGATTATAATGATAATGATGTTGTGATAATGATGTTGTTGATGATGGTTATGACAATTAACTGTATGGCAAAAATAAAATTAGAGATTATAGTTCCAAGTAAACAATTTCACTGACATACAACAGAGTAATTTGAACCCCGGTTCAAAAAATATATTATATAAATTATATAAAACAAATAATGAGCTTTAACAATTGAAATTTACACCAAATGATTATGAATATCTACCCTCTGATCCTGAAAAAAAAAATGGAAAGAACAATCTACTGGAATGGTTTTGTAAGAAAGTTCACTATTACAAAACTAAGTCTTATGTATTTCTTTGAAACAAGATGTTACGTAATAGGGTGGCAAATTACATTACATAGCCACAACATATGGTTCATAATTTAGCACATGTCTTACTCTTTCAAATGATACCTCACTTACAACCATATAGCACCTTCTAATGATTAATTGCTCACATGCGTGAGAAGCCTTTGTAATGCATTGAACGTTACTATTGCAATCCCAGTGAAGACATTATTTGTATTTTCACTTTTTCCTTGTTCAAGTCATGTTCGATGATAACAACATACACAATAATACGTATGTGGGGCAATATAAAGCCGTTTATTCCGGGGGTTACGCACCCGAAAGTAAAATCAGGTGCGTGTTCGTTCATGGCCAACTGCATTACAGAGCACGCTGTACGTGATAATCGCGCAGTACATAGAGAATCGACGCAGAGCAAGAGATGGCGTGGTATCCCCCGGTTCGAAATGATCGCAAATCGACCATGTCAATTATCTGCCGAAGTCTCGTATGCATCGCCTAGTATTTTGCTAGTTCCTGACCGGATTAAAAAACAACATTTACAGAAAGTATGATATTCTGCTAGAGCAATATCTATAAACAGTAGTAAGTAATTAATATTTTGGATACACGGAGAATGAAAAGTTGTTTTTTAACGAAAGAAATTACTTTTTCAAACTTAAGTTTTTATTCCTATTTGTACACATTTTAAAACATCAATTTTTACGAGTTGAATACCATATTACAATCTTTATAGTTTAAGCTTACAATTTGTGGCAAATTCATGGTCGGAAAATTAATTCTGAGCACACAGGGAGAAGGGGAACTGGGCCATGTCGTAGCTCATTATATGCGAGCGGCACAATATTTTATGCATACGACTTGCATGAATGCAAGCGATTCACAACGCGTTGCGTATATTACTGTATTAGCCGTATTCAGACGATAAAAGCCAATCTTGTGGTTATATTGTGGTTATCTCGTGGTTTGCAATTCTTAAGAATATCTTGTGGTTAGCGCTCGTTTGAACACACAAAACTCGTGGTTATCTTGTGGTTTCCAAACCACAAGATTGCGCGCACTGCAAAATATGCGCAATCTCGTGGTTATCTTGTGGTTATCTTGTGGTTAAGTTGAAGTACTGTTTTCTGGGTGTTGTTATGTTACAAAATAATAAAAATATGAGATGCGTCTGGAAACTCGTAAGTAAACCCAGGGTTTTCGTGAGTGTTTGCAGCACGATGCGCACCCGGCCCCTAAGCATAGCATATCGACAAAACGGCGCTCAAGTCACCGGCCACTACTAGGGCCGCGACGCGTAAAAAGGGCCCTTAGGCCATAAAATACCAAACATGAGTTTTCACTACGAAATGAAAGTACAAACTCTATAGTTTTTGGATATGCAAACAAAATTCCGAAATTCCACTCCTAAGTGTCAAAATCGGCTAATTGAAAAAAATCTGTTTTGCCCCCAATTCTGCTATTGTGTAACTTCTCTGCAAGTTTCTTCTCTCCCCACTGCGCATGCAAATCACACACAAACGCATAAACTCATAATAGTCATCCCTTCTTCAATACACGACCCATATCTGTCAAGCATACACGAAGTTGAAGTTCAGATATTGTTGAATGAATACAAAATTTAAAAAATTTAAAAATAACGCTTATTATGGTAACCATGGTAACCGATTTCTTACAGACTACAGCATTAAAGATAATGCATATAAAAAGAGACTATTTTTCTAAATTGTTTTACAAATTGAGTGACATGAACCCTGCCCCCCCCCCCCCCCCCCTCCCCCCACACTCAAAATCAAGTACAGGTCTTGTTACCATGACAACCAAGTGTTTACAGACCATAGAGTACAGAAGCTATGACGTCACATAATTTTATTGTTTTTCTTCTCACTTTTAACTTAATTTTCCAAAAGAGCATAACAAATAATGTCCAAATGTCGAAAATGAATTGAATATGTAAAGTACGGCATGGGATATGCCCATTCGAACGTTTTGTTGTTGCAATAGGCAAACAGTGTTATAGTGCTCTGGTTCATAACTTTATGAACCAGAGCATTATAACACTGATTGCCCATTGAATTAAAATTCATTCGGATCGGCATATCTCAGCCAATACTTAACATATTCAATTTATTTTGGACATTTGGACATTAGTTTGTATGTTCTTTCGGAAAATTAAGTTCAAATTGAGAAATTCTAATAATAGAATTTGATGACGTCACATTTCACCACTATTGAATAACAAATAATTTTTGTTTTTCTCTTTTTTTATCCTCTCCACACATGTAAATAACACCCAATTACATGCAAGTCAGTCACCGAACACAACCCAGATAACCAAGAACTTTCAAGTCATTCAAAGAAGCTCTGGACATCACGATTTAAAATAAATAAATATTTTTTATTTACATAGATCATCATTGTTACCGTAGCAACATAACTCTTACAGGATTTTGAATGAGGAATAAGTGCACAGAACCGTGCATATGTAGGCATTTTAATATCAAACCCTGTACAAATGAAAATTCAATCATGTAGAAATGTACAGAAAATAATAAAAGAAATAAAAAACAAAATATAAACGCAACCTTAAAGGGATCTAGTAACTTTGTTGACATGTGCAAAAGTGATGAATGGTTGATGTAATGTATATTGTTGTTATCTCATATGTCCACAGGGTATTGTGTGAAAATTTCAAGTCAAATGGACATTGCATGTCCAAGTAATGGGCGAAAATGCAAAGTGATATTCACTAACTCACTGCACTCACTTTGTACACGGTTTCAAAACTCCACGGGAGTTTTTCTTATCTGAATACTTTGATCGTACATATCTTTGTAAGGAAAGGGAAATTTGAAAAACCAAAACCTGTCCCATGATTTTATTGTTAATACGAATACAACAAGGTATGAGGGAACCGCTATAATTCAAATTTTATTTTGAGGATTTGGACAATGTTACTAAGTCCCTTTAACACATTCCATTATCATGAGAAAAATAAAGGTTATTTGAATGCAGATAAATGTATACAGATATTAAATATCTTTTTCAAACATCAAGAAAATTGAGATGGACATGAAAATAGTAATTCCCAATTACAATAGAAACCTTGCTTACAGGCTATTGGATGACAAGTACCTATACTCAGCTTTGGTTTCAATTCCATTTGAAAGTTCATTGAATACAACATGTGAAATGAGAATCATTCCCTTTCATATACTCTCATAGTTGTAAAATTTGATTTCAAAATATTTTATTTATGTATTGTCTAGTCAGGCGATATCTTGACCTAAAAACAAATACATAAACTGTTAAATACACTTCTTTCAAACAAGTCAAAATAGGATTTTAAATAGTTGTTGATGATATCTCTATTTAATAATTATTTTAACAAAACATCACAAGCACAATTTTGTATGACAAATGAGAGAGCCCTCTTGAGTTGTAATGTTTCTTCTTTTTTTTTTTTTTGATAACCGGATTTTCACTGAGTTGTTTATTGTCGAGCATGGTGGAGTTATAAGTAACTATTAGTTTGTACTGTAATGATGCAGGTTTTGGTTACTAAAATTCACTTTGACCAATAATGGCAGATGCCTATTTCACCATGCATAGACAGTACTGGCTGTAAGTTAGAAATCCAGAATGATACAATGATCAATAGCCATTTTATCCTCAAATATTAGTAATTATTATCATAACAGTATTTCCACTTGTAAATCAATGAAGTATTTCCACTTCCTTGTCTTTTGAATATTTTCTCAAAAGAAGCTATGTTAATGCAGACTTCTTTGCCCATTATTGCATTCATGTTTGATAATTTACTCTCTTGGCATTCCATGCTTACTCTTGAAATGCAAAATAAATTGTTGCTTACAATATCTTATAAAATAATGATGGGAAATGACTACAATCCACAAATACAATACCATTAAAAATTGGATGCAAAGTTTGTAAAACAGTCTTTTTACAGGGATCATCATGTTCAAATAAGGACATACAACAGGATGCTATTTAAAATGTGAAGCAAGCTGTTATGCCTTGTTGTACCAAATAAATTATCTAAACCATTTTCATGGAAGAAAAACAAAATCCCAATTCATCAGTAAAAAAAATGTCTGTGAAGACTGAGGGCTAATGCTTTTCCCCTGTGAACGCTCATGGACTAAGTCGAATATCACCTATGTGATTATTTCCATATTGTCCTTAAGAGGTTAACTGGTTCTGTTTGGAGAGGTTGCCTAAGGGACAAGCCAACTCTATTGTTCATGAGATCTCAGTCTCTGGGGCTCAGGGCCGGCAACATCCTGACAGGCTGGCCTTACAAAATGGCCAAATTTGTTTGAACAAGTAGTTTTGGCGGTCTAGAGACTTCAGCATGGCCGGGCACATGGCATTTGATGGCTCCACACCTCTCTTCATCAATCATCTGGCGGTTTCCTCATCTCCGATTCTCTGGCGAACAAAGTCTTGGCGAACAAAGTCTTGGCTGAATCTGAAGTATGCGTACTTCCTGGGGCCAGTTACTTTCTGGAGGTATATGTAGAGGAAGCCCTTTCAGTTGTACCACTGCCAACCCTGACCACTGTTGTACAGCTTGGGGACACTTGAGGATGAGGACTTGCCCACCACTTCTGCAAACTCTCCTAGGCTGTCACAGACAGACCTGAAATGCATGGATAGTTTGAATATTAAAAATACTTGTACCTATACCAAACAAATATTTCACAAAATTACTTCAGCCTCAGTACTCAAGATAAAACCAGGACATGCAGCACATTATGTGTATTTAATATCAAAATACATGTTGTATTCTTCATTTGTAGATGAAATCACTTCATGGTATGATTTATTTAATGGCAAAACAAATCTATATGTCAGTTCATGGCTTAAAGTGATACCTGTAAAGTGTCAGATATTGCACAAAATGACATTTGAGACTTCAATCCTATATCAATATCATTGTAAAATACAATTGAAAGATTTGTGAAAGTTTGAAAGAAAACGAACACTGTTTACCTAGTGAAAAAAACGAATATTGAGTTCATATTTTATCACCAAATACTGATGGTCTGCCATACTTTTGTCGCAGTAATGAATGATCCGTTTGAGATATTCGCACCCGTGTATTTTTACACACGTAGTACATAATTCATGGAATTTGAACTCGCTCGGCTCAAAGTTCAATCTCCGGAATGTTCTCACGGGTGCTGCATGCGGACGTTCTCAGCTAAGACAATTGTACTTTTTTTTCAATTGCGTTGATTAACGCTTTAGAAATAATGATTTTCAATGATAATTATCTTCATACTAAAGGGACATTTGAAAAAATCAACCCTTTTTTATTCTTCTCTTACCATAAGCTAAACAACACGGTAGAAGAGAAACGAGGAAGCTCCAAGTAATTTTTACAGGTATGACTTTAACCACGACAGATTTCAAGAAAATGTCAGAAAACTAAAAATAGTATTTGCCTTTTGCAAGGGGTCAAGTATGATATAACTTTTTTTTTGACGTCAAATTAACAAATCTACTTTATAATATAACCTGACAGAAATGTTTCTCTTGATGGTATCTTTTTTATTTTTGTATTAATCACTAAACTATAGACCACACTATTTAAGAAACAAAATCATAACAGATTTTCTTACATGATTTTCAAGACACTGATAATTATATTTTAAATATCAAATTAACAGCATGTCATGGAGGGTTATAGAAGCGGGAAAAGGGCTGACACTATCCAAAAGGCTGACACTATATTCAACTGCCTATCGAGGCAAACTAAAAAACATACCTTTGACCAGACATCGGGTATCTCCCCTCTCCATCTGTCAGAACTTTCACCGGCATGATCATGATGACGATGAGGGGGACGTGTACAGTCTGGATGAAAAACTCCTCCAGAACATCATCAACATCCTGTAAAATAACAAAAAAAAATTCTGTTATTATCACAATAAAATTTGGTTCTACTTAATAAAAATATAGCCTTTACCATGCCTGTGACACTTATAATTATAGTTTGGCTTACTAAAATAATAGCAAGACTAATCAGAATTAGAATATTAGTAGCATTTTTGTTTTGTTTACTGTCAGCATCACTTTACAAGTAATTCTAGTCTGTTTGTATATTATAAAAGCTGTATGGGCCAAAAACTAACTTTTATAGCTTAACAAAATATAAGCAGGAGAGGTCTAATATTTTTTAAATGTGCAACTTTTGTGTGACTGTTATTGTTAGTAACTTACTAAAACAGTGTGACGTGCGCTGTTTTTGTGAGATAAGCCAAACAATTTTCCCGTTTCTATACATGTACACAGGTTCAGACTTGTCTTAGACATGAATGTAGACCTCTAGGCTCTAGGACTAGGCTCTAGATCTACTCTATAAGATTGTGAAAAGTATATTGTTATGCTGATAAATAAATAAAATGCAGACAAATGAGCACTGAGTGCATGATGGAAAGGCAATTTACAACAGTAACAATTGTGCCATTTTTAGTTTTAATGTTTAATTTTTGTAACAGTTAGATGTGATCTAGAGTAAAGGGTTTACAATAAAGTCATAATATAGAAATGAATATGTAAACAAAATAGTTCATAATGTTACTTTACGTGGTATCCACTAGCAATATGTACAACTACATATAACATTTAACAAAGGCAGTGTACTTCATTTCAGTATTGCTTCATATTTAAACATGTTATTGCTCGCCGTTTTTTATTTGTTTACTAAGTCTAAGTTGTGAAGCTAGTCCGTCAGCAGTAGATCTATAGTAGATCTAGATAGACTATCTAGAGCTAGATTTCTACATGAAGAAAATGGCAAATGATTTATAAACAACTCCTTTTCTCATCTCAAACAACAATGTTGAAGCTTTGGAAATAAGGTACACTGCCTTTATTTTTAATTTCATTAGTGGTACGCGTAGCTCGGCTACGATAACAAACTTATTCAACTTACCAACTGGCCAACAAAAAATTAAAAGCTTCGGACTGGTTAAAAATATAGACTCTGTGACGAGCTTCATTCAGTTATAATCATCAAAGCCCCATTTTACACCTAAATGTATTATGTTTGTTCTACAATTTAATATTTATATTTTCTTACCGTTTCATTCGTACTTGAAAGTTCCATGCAGCAAAATCCAGGTTGTGTTTTCAAGTTTTTTTCGAGCTAGCTCACCGACTGTGTGAAGTAGGTACCTGCGCTGATATCGCATGCACTAATATTTGGTGCACGTTTGCGCGCGCCACACACATGAATTGTTAGTGCGACTTCCGTGTTGATTTTACAGCGTATTGACTCAGCAGCGCCTTTTCTCGCGTCGCGGCCCAATATTATATTCGGGCAAGATTTTAGCAGCGTTCGTATACAGGCCGATTATCTGCATTTTGAACCATGTGACTCGGCCGCATGCGATTGAAAACGCCAGGTCCAATTTTCAAGTATTTATTGTTTTATTTTCAACAGATTTTGAGTGCATTTTCGAGACCATCTCTACCTTTTTTTATTCTTCAATATCATATCCCATCAATCGCAACGTTTAATTTTTTTAAATTAAATATTACCGGCAGATTTGTGTCATGTTTGTGTAAATAATATTATGTTTGAACTGTAAACATGTGATGTGACTGAGAGCATAATTATACATTTGTTCTTATTTTTTTAAATCATGACATGTTAACTCAGATTCTTAATTTCCTTCCCAGGTATGGCATGACATGCACTGGTTGCACCAATTCGAGTAAATAAATGCACAATCTCTCTTGCCGTGGGATTTGTTTTCTTCATGAAAAATATATTTAACATTTCTGGGCGATCAAATCATAACACGATTACCCAGATACAGTTAATCTTAGATTCGAATTTCCTCTATGCACCAGTTTGCACGATTTCAAGTCCAAAAATGCAAAAGCTCCCTACCGAGGGAGGGGGACACCCTCCTCCCACACCCTCCCCTGCTCAGTCGCTTCGTTCCCTCACAAAGTCCCACTCTCACCTTTGGCTCAAAGTTGGCAACCCAGGTGTAACAGTCGAAACATGTCTACGCAGCTCGTGTAGAGAATGTCCCAGCCATATAAAGCCTTGACTAAAGGCTACTGCGACTCGCGCGCTCAATCCCATCGATATAAAAAAATATATACAGTAGGATCGCATGGCGTGTTATAATGAGGCTAAACGAATTTTTGTATTCAAGTCTACCGATAGAGGGCGCATGAGTTTCCAACTCGCTCGGTGGATGCGATCAACAAAGCGATTTGACAGCATCGTTTGTCGCCCTCTCTATTTGGCTACATGTTTACTCAATATGGCGATATGTCTCGGTAAGTCAATCTTGACATTATTAGCTTTCGTTTGATACCAATTTTGCCATATTTTGTTTAATTTTTGACATGTTTTTTGTCATCAATAAAAAGTGATTTTTTTTCGTCCTTACGATAGAGGTTTTGGACATAGTCTTCTTCTTTGCTGGTTCCTGACTGGATGAAACAATGTTTCAGCTAGATTTTGCAAGATATGAGTCGTTGATTATCTAGTTGACCGTATAATGTGAAAAATGGTGGGATACATGTGTGATTTCGGTGAATAAAAGGCAACTGAAATCGGCTAAAATCTCACTAACTAGCGATGTTTTACCGGAAGTTGTGAGGAACTTGACTCGAAACCGCGGGAAATAACCATGGTTACCGTGGTAAAGCCGGGAATTCTTCCGTAGCCCGAGAGGTCGCCAGCGATGGTTGTTTTCTTGCTCAGTCCCATATGCTCAAATTCGTGTGGGAGTGGAAGCGGAATGCATTGTAATTTGTATTTGTAGTTCTATTTGCAATTACTAATCATCAACGACTGTTCAGCATTTAGATGAGGGTAAGTTGTAGATCTGAACCTAATTTGTATTCCTCGATTCTTGTTGGAACAGATAAAATCGTGAGTTTATTTTCATTTTTAATATTTATTTATTCTATTTTTAATTTTAGTTAGTAGAATAGTATTTTAGTAATACTTTTAGTATAGTAACCTTTTTTTCCTTTCTTATCTAAACAGGGATTCCTTGGATTGGAACCTGGCCTGGCCATCTGTCATCTGTTTCAACTTTCATCTTCCGAAGAGATTATCTTTGCCTTTGGGGATTCTACTGTACGTGATTTGGAGGACAGACAATGTTATTCAGGATTTGAACCAGAACTTGTCTTCTGAAGTCAATGTGAATTTTTTCCTGGCGCTTTTCTTTATGAATGTTAAATGATGGACAGAGAATGAGAGATGGTGGACAATACTTATAATAACTAGTAACTGACTGTGTCTGTATTGCACATTACTAGGAACAAATAATTTGGAATTTGGGAAAGAGACCAGCTTCATTTTCGCGAACTCTTCAATATGCAGTTTTTCTTCGGACTAGTATTATTATTCGCTGGATGGGATTCATTCAACAGCCAAAGGAAATTGTTTTCTTGCATACAATTTGGAACTCTTCCTGATAAAACGTACTTCACATAATATTTTATCTGCACCGGCGGTAACAAGAAAAGTGCCAAAGAAACTGTACCAAAAAAACTGTTTACAACGGAAAAAAATAAACTTATTGGTAAAGGATAGAAAGAATGACTTGCATACATATGTCAGAAAGGGAATACGCAGCGCATCAAGGCCAAGGGCAAAGAAGTCTGCAGAGGTACATGTATGTACACATGTAGATCGCTTTGGTTTGACATTCCCTAAGTGGCTAGCTGATCCTAAGGAACCAATCGCCATGTGCCTGACCTGCACCCATCAAGCACCTGATGCTGCCAACCTCCTGCATCATCCACCACGACATCCAACTCTTGCCAGCGATCGTCCAGCGCAACTCCAACTTGCAAATAACCATCCACCTGATGCACCTAACCATTGCCCATCACAGGTTTATGGAAATCACTAGTTGCCCAAGCAGGTACATTTTGTTCCTAATTCTCATGATTATGTTGTAATAGTCTTGGGGTCACAGAAATCTTGATTGACGTCCACAGTGAAAAAAAATAATGATTCAATATTTTCTTGCAGCCATGCCTCTTCTCAAATTTGTTTTCAGTACATGAAACATGATTTTATTGCATTTTAATTTGAAATATCTTTGATATTTATCATTTATCTATTCTAATTAGAAGGTATGCATAAACATTGTTATACAAATATGTGGTTAAACTGCAAAAGAAGACAATCTTGACAATATTTTTTAAATTTATTTTTCATACTATCAGGTCCCAAGAGTGAAGTTTGTACACCTTGACCATCATTCAACATGGCCACCTGATACAGCCAACCTGCACCCTCCACAGTCACCTGATGCTGCCAACCTGCATCATCCACAACATCGAACTCGTGCCAGTAATCGTCCACTGCTAGAGTACCCACGTTCACCAATATCCATCCACCACAGGCACCCTATGCACCCAACCATTGCACACCACAACTACACCACACCAGGGCAATATCTGACACTTTACATGTGCACGTTTAATATTATCAAGAACGGATACCCAGGAATTACAGAAACAGACTGATTGTAGATTAATACAAAAAACTTTCATCGGTTACAGAGATTCAGATGAAAAATTTACAGCTTCAACTAACCTTAAATTAGGGAACGAAAGCGCGTCAGTCACTAATTTAAGGTTAGTTGAAGTTGTAAATTGTTCATACTTGTAGATTGAAATTCCATAAAGAATTGAGAGACTCATTACACCTGAGAAAGATGCATCAACAAGATATGCCAATCTGTTTCTTAGCCACCTATTTATTGTGCACCAAAGAGGCTGAGGTTGAAACAAATTGAACTTAAATGAATTTAATAATATTTTCTTTGCAGTGTATTTCTATACCAAAATCCATTTTTCTGTGCAGGAAACATCTTTTATTTCTAAGTTTTAAATAAATGCATTTTTAACACATTGTTCCGTTTGTAGTTCTGCACAATCTGTAGTTTAGGTAAGTGACAAAAATATTCATCGTTGAATATTCCACTGGAAGGGGATACAAAGCTACAACAACTCAATATTTTATTCACACCCAATGATCAGAATTATGTTTGTCAGGCTCGTCACCAATACTGTTTAAGTAAAGTCTCATGTAAACCCACATTATGAGTAACAGCATTAAAAACAAATGGAAAATTTAGAAAACGTATCAAATATAACTTGTTTTCTTTCAAAGACCCAGTTCCAATCATTTCACTTCTTGATAAATTTGTATAAATGCAATGGTGGATTTTTACTGATGCATGTATACAACTATTCCTTTAAAACGCGTGGGGAATTACATATTCAGACACAAGAACATTTTTATAGATGTCATAGGAAAAAACCTAGTTCATGGCCAAACTTCTTGACGAGCTAGGAGATGTTTTCCTCACATGTAAATCTATATGAAAAAGGTGTGTTCTTTTTTTGTTGAAGTTCTGACTAGTAGAACAATGGCACAACTCTGTAGCTCAATTTAGAGTTCAATCTATGAAAATGAAGACGATCATTCACAACCTTTGATTTCTTTTTGTGAATACTGGTAATATGATTTATTGTTATTTTGAAGTGATCACTATGACTGATGAGTGATGAATCATTGATGGTGGGGAGGACGATGGATGATGACATGATGATTGTGACGATGACGTCGATGATGATGTCGATGATCGTGAGGATAATGACGTGATTATCGTTACGATGACGGTGGTGATGATGATAATGATGATGACATGATGATTGTGACGATGATGTTG